>CAUYLG010008246.1:0-19994 GCA_963573385.1 Cacajao melanocephalus | reverse complement strand
AGGATTATCTCTTTCTCTATCTTGTGTAATAGTGTCAACAGGATTGATACCAATTCTTTGAATGTCTGGTAGAATTCAGCTGTGAATCTGTCTGGTCCTGGAATTTTGTTATTGGTAATTCTTTTATTACCATTTCCATCTAACTGCTTTTTATTGGTCTGGTTAGGGTTTCTAATTCTTCTTGATTTAAGCTAGGAGGGTTGTATTTTTCCAGGAATTTATCCATCTCTTCTAGGTTTTCTACTTTGTGTTAAAGTGTTCATAGTAGCTTTGAATGATCTTTTGTATCTCAGTGGTGTCAGTTGTAATATCTTCTATTTTGTTTCTTTATGAAGTTATTGGATTTTCTCTCTTCTTTTCTGGATTAATCTTGATAATGGTCTATCAATTTTGTTTATCTTTTCAAAGAGCCAGGTTTTTGTTTTTATTTATCTTTTGCATTTTTTTTTTGTTGTTGTTGTTGTTGTTTGTTTCAATTTCATTTAGTGCTGCTTCGATCTTGGTTATTTTCTTTCTTCTGCTGGGTTTGGATTTGGCTTGTTCTTGTTTCACTAGTTCCTTGAGGTGTAACCTTAGAATGTCAGTTTATGCTCTTTCAGTCTTTTTGATGTAGGTGTTTAGGGCTGTGAATTTTCCTCTTAGCACTACCTTTGCTGTACACATACACACACAGTAGTGTATATCTGTACACTTGCAAAAATTATAAGCAAGAGAAGGGATTTATTTATACAGGCAAGCTATCCGTCCAGCCCAAACAGATAGAAATTGCCCTTCTAGGTGACTAATGGGATCCATAATCCCTTGTAGCCTAGAAATCCGTCTCTAGTAACTTTCTTTTCCTAGTTAAAATAGGACTCATCAGTCAGAGACTCCCTACCCTCTTCCCCCATTCCCAACTACCCAAAAAGCTTATATCATTTACTTAAGCAAGTCAAATTTAATTTCACACAAATAGATCATAGTTTTCTTCTTTTGTGAGGGAAGTGGTATGTGGAAGCGTTAAGAGATATGTTTTTTAAAATATGTCTCATTACTTTGTGTATATTTAATCTGGGTCTATAAACTTGGAAAGGGATATTATATAATCATATTGTCAGGATATTCGTAAACTGGAATCTGTGGATACATTACACGTGTGTATGAATCCTCCAGTCCCTAAAATATGTAGAATATTGTGTTCCTATATATTTTTGGGGGAAAGAAAGTGAGTCCATTGCTTTCATCACATTTTTTAAGGTTTTTCAAGACCAACCCTTAAAACATTAAGGATTACTTATCTCACTAATTCTTCCACATCTGGGCTATATATAAGTACACTAGAAAAATAAACAAATGAGGCTGGTCATGGTAGCTCATGCCTGTGATCTCAGCACTTTGGGAGGCCAAGGTGGGAAGATTGCTCGAGTCCAGGAGTTTGAGACCAGCCTGGACAATGTAGTGAGACCCCATTTCTACAAAAATAAAAAATTAGGCTGGGCTTAGTAGCTCACACCTATAATTCCAGCACTTTGGGAGGCCAAGATAGGAGGATTGCTTGAGTCAAAAGTTTGAGACCAGCCTGGAAAACACAGCGAGACCTATCCTCTACCAAAAATAAACAAACTTAGCCAGGCATCGTGGCATATGCCTGTAGTCCAGCTGCTCAGGGGGCTGAGGTGGGAGGATCGCTTGGGCCCAGGAGGTCAAGGCTGCAGTGAGCTGAGATCATACTGTTGTACTCCAGCCTGGGCAACAAAGCAAGACCCTGTCTCAAAAAAACAAATAAATAAAAATGTAAAAATAAACAAATGAAACTTGGTGTTTTAACTGGTATCAAACAAAAAACATAGCAAATTTCAGATAGATACTTTCAGAGGCTCCTTGAGCTCAAATCTATTTTCATAATTCTAAGGCATTATTTGCCTTTTCACTCTCAGCCTCTCATGAGTGCATAATGGAGTTTCCCAGAGGCCACATGACATGTAATATCTCAACAGATTGAGCAGAGAAGCAGATACGAGAATCCAACTGTCTTTTTATGAAACCAGACGTTAAAGAGATTTGCAAAATATAAAACAATGCTGGTCTCTTCTTACTGATTTTTAAAATTTGAAAAACAACTATTTTTCATAAAAATATGTTTTTCTGTTAACTATGTAATGGGTCTGTTATTTTTAATTAATCAATATTTTTTAGATTTCTCAGTTTTAATTTCTCACTTTCATTTAATTTCTTGTTTCATGAGAAATATAAATAGAGGCAAGGTGTGGTGACTCATGCCTGTAATCTCAACACTTTGGGAGGCTGAGACAAGAGAATCACTTAAGCCTTGGAGTTCAAGACTAGTCTGGGGAACGTAGTGAGACCCCCATTTATACAAAAAAAAATATTTAAAATTAGCAAACATGGTGGCACGTGCCTGTGGTCCCAGCTACTCAGAAGGCTGAGGGAGGAGGATCTCTTGAGCCCAAGAGTTTGAGGTTACAGTAAGCTGTGATAGCACCACTGTGCTCCAGCCTGGGCAGCAGAGTGAGATGAGACCCTGTCTCAAAACAAACCAAAAAAATATATAGAAATATAAGATGAACAAGTAAGTTCTGTGGATCTAATGTACAGCATGAGTGGTAATGGATGATGTGTTAAATAATTTGACCATGGTAATCATTACACAGTGTATATGTATTTGAAGTGATCATGTTGTATACCTTGAATATATTCAATATTTGGCAAGTACTTTTTTTTTTTTTTTTTTTTGAGACAGGGTCCAGCTCTGTCACCCAGACTGGAGTTCAGTGGCACGATCGTAGCTCACCACAACCTCTGCCTCCTGGGCTCAAGCACTCCTTCCACCTCAGTCTCCCAAGTAACTAGGACTATAGGCACATTCCACTACACTGGTTAATTTTTGTATTTTTTGTAGAGACACAGTTTTGCCATGTTTCCCAGGTTGGTCTCGAACTTCTGAGCTTGAGCGATCTGCCTGCCACACCCTCCCGAAGTGCTGGGATTACAGGTGTGAGCCACCACACCTAGCCCAAGTAAATATTTTTTAATATTTTTTAATTTTAAAATATATAGATATTATTCACATAAACAAAAGCTCTTTGGTATTCTCAATAATTTTTTTAAGAGTATAAAGGAGTGTGAGACCAAAAAGTTTGAAAACTGTTATTCTATAACAAATGACATTTTAGAAATAGGGGTGCCTCTAGGAGTTAAATCAGGGGACAGTGATGTGAATGTGTTGTCTATACCCTTGTTCCTCAAAGTATGGCCTAAGGTACATCTGCATCAGCATCACCTGGGAGTGTATTAAAAATGCAGGATCCTGGGCCTCATCCCAGATTTCCTGAATCAGAATCTTCATTTTAACAAGATCTCCAGGTGAATTGTGTACACTTTAATGTTTGAGAAGCTTTAATCTGTATTACACCATACTAACATTTATTTCAATCCACCATCATTCCTAAAAGGTTTAAAGGAAGCTATATAAATAAATGTCTTCTTTATACATATGTACTTTGTAAAAGTGTAAATAGTTTAATATGTAAATGCATTAACGCTAATAGACATAGTTTTTTGAGGCTATTATTGATACTGTCTTTGCAAGCAGTTCTTTATTTTAACCATTTGGTCTCATAGTTATCATATCATAATATCTGAACTTCATGATAGGAGTTTACAGTTTTGGGTTTGGGTCATAAATTTACCAACTTTGTCTTCTCAGATAAAAATTGAAACTAATTTCCCCATGTGTAAATTTTACCTATAAAAATGAAACAATGTATGTTGAAAACATTTTCAAATTTAATGCTAATACATATTAATTAGTCTAAATTTTGCTAGGAATTTTACATTAAACCTGTATGCATTGTTATTGCATAGCCTTTAAAGAACTTGCAATATGTATTTTAAACAGTTCATTTCACTAGAATTTGGTACTAATGGGGTTTTATCCCCTAGTGAGTCAGTTACCTTTAATTTATTCTATGGCTCACCTATAGCACAAACTCCAGCAGATTTGTGTAGGATTCCATGAATGAATTGGTACAGATCCATCCTCAGTATGGCAGAAAAATGATAACACAGATGTAATAAAAGTGAGTCACTTTGAGAGCTACAGATTTTGGACTCCCCCTAGTGGCTATCTGGCAACAATCAAATTTATCCAACCATCTTTCACATTGCTTTCTGTTTGCATTTTGCCACTCTTTTTTAAGATCTTTAGCAACCTGAAGAAAAAACAAAGTTCTAGTATTAGCCATTACCATAAGATGTTTTTAGGTGCTTGATCTGTTTCAAAAAAATTTTGATACTATTCAGTCTATTAAGTAAAGTTAACATAACTTGTGGGGGGGAATTAAGAACATGAAAGATGGAAATCAGAGTTACAATAGACTGCAAACTAGAAAAGAAAGAAACAGTATAAGTGACAGTAATCATCACAATACTTCATATAGTTATGAGGGAGAAGCAGACTAACACTAATTTCACAATATAGGCACTAGACCCTTTATTTATTTTGTCTATTTTAATCCTCCTTCAGCCCTGGACTTTATAGATGAAGAACTCAAGAATTTAGTAACTGTTAGACAATGAGTACATGGCAATAGAGTTACACTGTCATGTAGATGTGTACTTTCTCACTGGAAAGCCTTTGGCCATCATTACAGATTATCTTAAAAACAAGTTAAATTGCATGGCTTTCATATCTAATTTTATAATCTGATAAGTTATCAACATAGTCCAATAAATTAATTTTCATTATTATGAGAAAAATGCAATTAAGTGCTTTGTGTATACATATGTATTAAGTATTTTGAGATTATTTACTTTTCATCCTCTCCTTCATGCACAGTTTTCCTTCCATTTTCTATCAATTTAGTATGTATTTCTATCAACTTGGAGTTATTTAATTTAAATCAATAAAGCTAAATATTCTGAGTAGAGAAATTTAAAAGAAGTTGATCTGAAAGAGTTTTAAGAAGAATGTGAGTTCTATAGGAGCATTTGTACACAAAATGTTATTTAAAATTTTTACTGTTCTGGATTTTTCATCATATGAAAAAAACACTTAATGATTATCTCCACACTTTTTTCCACCACTTTTCTAGGTCTAATTGTCCAAAATGTGGCTCTGCTGGTGAATCTGGAAATGCCAATTACAGATACAAACTTTCCTTGAAAGTTGCAGAAGCAAACAAATTGTATGTTATTACTGTATTTGGAAGTTGCTTAGATACATTTTTTGGTCTTACTGCCACTGGTTTGCACAGGTAAGAATAATTAAAACATTCTTTTTCCTAGCTGCCCTTAGAATCTGAAGATACAAGTTTATAAGGCAATATGCATTTTTGTAAAAAGATGATCATTCAACCTCAGATGATCAGTTCCTTTAAAAGACTAGCAAGTAAGAACGATGTTTGTTTCCTGAATACATATTGTGATTATGTTAAAACAGTCTCTTTTTATTTAGGGTAACTAATCTGTAATTTGAATATTAAATTATAAATCTCTAATCCAAGTTAGAGAAATAGAGGGTAAGAAAGTAACATCATTTCAAATTGAAGAATTATCCAAATTGAGGTTGGCATTAAAATGGTTAGGTTCCCCTGAGGCAGGAGAAGCTATTTGAGGGAATATTTGCATATCAGAAATTGAAATCTTTTTATTTTTTTATCTGTATTATAACTTCATTTGCATAGTTTGACCTTTAAGACATTGTCCTGAGAATGTAAGGATAAGCAATTAAAGCTTTTCTTCCCCCTCAGTCTTCTGCCCTGCTCCCCTAATCACTTGCAACAAATTTATGTCCTCTTTTTTGTGGTTGTGACAATAAAAGGACTACAACCAGGATTATCAGAGAAAAGGGAACACTTTTTCCTGCTTTGAAGTGAAGAGCTAGAGAGCCCGTCACTATTCCCTCTGCCACTTTTATTTTTCCCTGTAATCATTGCCAAGCCTGATGGTTAGGCAGATATCTACTTTACTCACACTTGATTAATTGGTTTTGTTGGGTTTTCTGTGCTGTGAGAAACTAGAGAGAACAAACTGCATAGCTCTTAAAGTGACTTTTTTCTCTATAAAAGATTCATGCTACATTTTCAAACTAATTGTGTCTCTGACTTTATAGCATGGTAAAATTTCAAAGTTTATTCACATTTTTTTTCAATCAAGGTACATTCAGGATACTAATAAAATTCCAGAAACACTGGACAATGATACAACTCAGAATCTATTAACTAAAGCAGTTGAAACTTGCTTTGTTGGACAAAGCTTTATTTTTGGAGTGACGGTAAGTGAGACTAGCTTTCTTTTTAACAGTCTGTGAATATTTCCATTGTAATGAATTTTGTGAATTTTATAAATCGTTGTTAGGAGTTATATGAATGTGAAGGCCTGTAGAAACACTTTAAACTATGTAAAAATAGCCTATAGGTGGTCTGTTAAAACACCATGGGTAGCAACTTCGTCTTTCAAAAGTCAGGGGAGCCTACTTCTAATGCTTTCAGAGCTTAAAAATATATAAATTTATTATATATTTAGAAATGTTAGATATTTGATTTTTGGTATTTAGTATTTATTTTGCCCTCCAGATTTTGTTCAAATTCTGTAATAAAACTTTTGTCAATTCTCTACCTTTTTAATTCTGTCATCTATGAAAAGAGAATGATGGAACACTGAAGGCAAAGTATCTTAAAACTATGTTAAGAAGGATGTTCTTTAATTATAAAAATGACTATAGAAGAAGTTAAAAGAGTGTATTGACTTTTAAGGTGTTAAAACACGCGCTTTGAATGAAGAGACCCCCAAACAGGCTTTGTGTGAGCAACATGGCTATTTATTCACCTGGGTGCAGGTGGGCTAAGGCCAAAAAGGGCGTTAGTGAAGGGCAGTGGGATAGGAATTTGTTTTATAGGTTTGGGGTGGGCAGTGGGAAGTTACAGAGTAAGATAAATTACAGTGGTGGGGAGAGGGGCAAGGAGTATACAGTAATATAAGTTCAGTTATGGGGTGAGGAGTATTCACATTATCATAATAACAGTTAAGATGGCAGGGTGGGGTGAGGGGAAGCTTATGTTGGGGGAAGCTCCGCTGTGAGCGATCAGGTATAATGGTGAACATAGGGTGGCGGGTGATCTGCCAAGGCAGGCAGGACTTTAGAGTTTCTGGGTCCTGGCTTACACATGGAGGCCTGACAGAAGGAGTAATAGTTTTCTGTCTCATCTATGCTAAAGGGCACAAAGAGACATTTTTTCCACACTGGAATCAGGGTTTTAAAAGAGGGAATAAAGGATTCCATAATAGAAGAGTAAGAAAAATCCAAAGGGAAGGTAGAATCAACAACTACAGAGCTTTACTTTGTTAAAATCGTAGGCAGTTCTTTTCTCTCCTCTTTTCTTTTGCCCTCCCCCTTTTCCCCCTCCCCTCCCCTCTTTACTTAGCTAATGAGAAATATGATGGTTGCCATTTATTGAGCCACTACTATTCTCTAAGCATCATGCAGTTTTCCATTTTACTGCTAAACAGTAATCCTGCGTTTTTATTTTTATTTTATAAATGAGAAAACTAAGACTCAGGTTTAATAAATTGTCCAATGTCTCAACACTACTAGTAAATGCTGGAACTAGAATTTCTTCAAATCAGTTTAAACAAGTTCTTTAAGGTTTATATTCTCTTACATATGGTACTTTCCCTATAACACTAACAGAATTGAAATTGGAATTGAAGGATGGGAGTAATACTTGTATCTGTTTTAACCTTTTAAATCTGTATTTTATTTTATTTTATTTTATTTTTGAGACAGCATCTCATTGTCGCCCTGGCTGGAGTGCAGTGGCAAGATCATGATGGCTCACTGTAGCCTTGACCTCCCTAGGCTCTGGTGATCCTCCCACCTCAACCCCCTGAGTAGCTGAGACTGCAGGCACATGCCACCATGCCCAGCTAATTTTTGTGGGTTTTTTTTGTAGAGCCGGGGTTTTACCATGTTGCCCAGTCTCCTGAGGCCCAGGTGATTTGCCTGCCTCAGACTCTCAAAGTGCTGGGATTATAAGCATGAGCCACTGCGCCTAGCTAAATCTCTGTTTCATATTTAAGTAAAAGAAGAAAATTTTATTCTTATTTAAATTTCTTTACTTCTTTCACAGAATTTTGAGAACCAATCTGGACAAGGTTCAGAGGCCAATCACTTCTTACAACAATGCTCTGTCCACAAAAGAAAAGCCAAAGCACTAGTCGCTTGCCAGATTGTTCTACCAGACCCAGGTGTTGCAGGCTTTACTGTCTTTGACTACTTCCATCAACTTTTGCAGACTTTTAATTTCAGGAAACTTCAGTGTGGCTCTCAGGCACCTAATAGTAACTTACTTGCTTTAGATCACTCAAGTAGTGATCTCAGCAGCATATATAGTTCTGACAGCACTTCTTATTTTTTCAAGTCCTGCAGCAAGGATACTTTTTCAAAATTCTGGCCGCCATCACTTGAATTCACTTCCATTGTTTCACAACTAACAGATGATGATTTTTCAGCTTCAGAACAAGATAAGGCCTTTGGTACTCTTCGCCAGAACAGAAAATCCATCTCCGTTGCAGAGGCCACTGGTTCCAATAGCTGCCATGATCCCATTCAGGATTCATGGAGCCTTGTTTCATATATGGATAAAAAGAGTACAGCAGAAAAGTTGGGTAAAGAACTTGGCTTACAAGCTAAGGAGCTGAGTACAGTTCACAGCAGTCATCATGAAATTGGAGTTAATGACTCTTTGAAAATGCAAGAGCCCCTTGAGTCAAGTAATGCAAAATCCTTCCACAGTACAGTGGAAATTAAAAATAGGTCCCAGCATGAGCCACCATGTTTCCAGCATCGTGGTATAGATACCCCCACTAGCCTTCAGAAGAGATCTGCATGTTGTTCACCTTCGTTACTCAGACTTGAAGAGACAGCCAGCAGTTCCCAGGATTGTGACCCTGAAATATGGGATGATCTACCATTCTCTGAAAGCCTGAACAAGTTTCTGGCAGTTCTTGAAAGTGAGATTGCTATAACCCAGGCAGATGTCAATAGTAGGAAACATCATATAGATAATTACATCGATAAATTTCATGCAGACCACAGCAGGTTATCTGTGACTCCCCAGAGAACTACTGGAGCCCTGCATACACCACCTATAGCTTTAAGATCGTCACAAGCAATAGTCAAAGCAAACTCTGGCAAAAATAACTTCTTTTTCAACTGTAAAGTAAATCTAAGTCCCAGTGTTGAAAAGGAGTCACAACCAGATAACAAAGTAGAGGCTGTCTCTGTAAATGATAATGGAAGAGATATGTCAGAATATTTTCTACCAAACCTGTCAGCTCTGTTTTCATCTTCAAAAGATTTAGAAACAACAGTTACTCTTAAGAAGACTATCAGAATCTCACCACACAGTGATGAAATTCTACTTAGGCCCATTACTTCAGAGAGTGACCATTCTAGTCTAAATAACAAATATTTGAATGGGAGTGGAGAAAAATTACTTTCAGAAATGAATGAGAAGTTGACAACCCTGTGTTGTACAAAGTATAATGATGTGTCTGATCTTTGCAAATTAGAAAATAAACAATATTATAGGTGGCCAAAGAACCAAGATGACAGTTTTACAATTTGCAGGAAACTTACATATCCTTTAGAAACTCTTTGCAGTAATCCAAATAGAAGTACAAATACGTTGAAAGACATGCCTTGTGGACATATCACTAACAACTTAACACAGAGCAATTCTATTGACTGTGAAGGTAGCTATGATGCCTCTGCTGACCTCTTTGATGATATTGCTAAAGAAATGGACATTGCAACAGGGATTACCAAAAAATCACAGGATAGTTTGTTACAGTGGGGAATGTCTTTCCCAGAAAGTCATCCTTCAGAGTCTGATTTTTCACTGAGGTCACTTTCTGAAGACTTCATCCAGCCTTCACAGAAGTTATCCTTGCAAAACCTGTCTGACTCTAGGCATTCAAGAACAAGCTCTCCAACACCTCATTTTCAATCAGATTCAGAATATAACTTTGAAAATAGTCAAGATTTTGTTCCATGTTCACAGTCAACTCCAATTTCAGGGTTCCACCAAACCAGAATTCATGGGATAAACAGAGCTTTCAAAAAAATACCTGTATTTTATTCAGATCTTGATGCTAACTATGAAAAACTAAGGATTTTCCCTGAAAATGACAAACAGCAAGCCAGCCCAAGCTGTCCAAAATATATAAAAACACCTAGCCAGAAAATCAGAAGCCCTATTATATCTGGTATATCACAAACAGAAGTTTGCAACCACCATCCTTTACCTAAGGGCCGTGAAACTCATAGTGACGAATGGGTCCCTCCTACCACACAAAAAATATTTCCTTCAAATATGCTTGGATTCCAAGTCATAGGTCTAGAGAAATCCCTTGCTGCCCATGATTTCCCTGATCAACCAGACTTAGCAAGAAGGAAACTGAAACATATTAGACAGGGAACCAAAAGAGATTTAATTAAGAAGAAATTAAAGAATGTGCTTGCAGCAATAGTTATGAAAGAGAATACTCCTAAATATAACTATAAAAGTTCAAGCTGGATTTCTAAGTGTCCAGACGTTCAAGTTTTAGAAGCACCTCAACTGCACCCTATTCTTGGACTTGATTCTTGTTCGGAAGTCAAATGTTGCCTTCCATTTTCAGAAGAAGGCCCACCTTCAGTGTATGAAACTAAAAGTGGTTGGTCGCCTGAATTGTTTTCATAAAAAGTCACCTGAACCCAATTCCTAAACTTTTAAATCTGTTTGGAAATGTTTGCCTTTGGTAGTATGGAAAGCATTCTTTACATTTTGAACACTTGGAGAGAAGCAAATTGAAAAGGGGACTGTGCTGGGTGCTACTGTGCCTTTTGAAATATAATACCATTATTTTCCCCAGGGTTTTATCTAGTATACTATGATTACATAATTGAGTGCTTTATTTTATACTGTTTATTGTACTTTAATAATATTATTACGATTGTTTTTTGAAAGTATTAATATTTGTTAAAATCACATATACATCCAGAAATAAAGCCATTGCAAACCAAAACTTAGTCTTTCTTAATTGTTCAGCTCAGACCAGAAAATGCCTGCTATATTATAGGCCAACGAGTGTGCTGAGTTTGGGATAGAAAGCTACAAGATCACTGATCTCAAAATAGTTTAATCTGCTGGATAAGACAGTTATATAAAAAGATAATTGCAATACAATGGAAAAAATGCAATGATATGGGTTTGTAATGGGCATGACAAATGTTTACGTTGCTATGGGAGCATGGAAGAAAAGCAATTAACCCATCAGAGAGCTGAGGGTAAGAAGAAATGTTTTAAAAAATTGCTATTTAGAAGTTTTATGTGAAACTGTTACTATTTTAATTTAATACGTATACGTTGAGTGTCTACTCTACATGCCAAGCACCGTGCTTAGTGCTGGAAACAGAAGATAAAAAGCCCCTTCCCTCAAACTCGTGATAGATTGGAGTAATCAGGCAATTAGAATCTGGGAAGTTCTATGATAGGAGATAAGCTTGGGGTGCTAATAGGAACAAAAATGAGAACCAATTTTCAGACACTCAAGTCTTAGCAACAGCTCTACTTCACCTAGTGAAATCTTTCACATAACCCTGGCCAGCTTCCTTTGCCATTCCCTGCAACAACCATTCCAAAAGAACACTTTTTTCATGCCACAAACCAACTGCCACTCTCCCTGCCTCCTACTTTATGGAGAATATTGAGATCACCTGATATTTTCTCGATTTCCCGCTACCATACCTACCCACATGTCTGTATCTGTACTCACCCACAGCTGCTTTCCTCTAGTTATAGAAAATGGTACTCACCATCTAAGTGCTAATCTTTCCGTTAGACTATTGATCTATTACACCTATCTTTGAGGTCTCATACCAAATATTCCCCCTATATTTTTTACCTTCTTGCTCTACTGTGTCTCTCCCTCCCCACATTTTTTACTTTGAAAATTTGCAAACAGAATAGTTGAAAGAGTCTGGACACAGTGGCTCACGCCTGCAATCCCAACACTTTGAGAGGCCGAGGCGGGCGGATCACTTAAGGTCAGGAGTTTGAGACCAGCCTGGCCAACATGGTAAAGCCTTGTCTCTACTAAAAATACAAAAATTAGCTAGGCATGGTGGTGCATGCCTGTAATCCCAGTAACTTGGGAGACTGAGGCACAAGAATTGTTTGAACCCGGGAGACAGAGGTTGCAGTGAGTCAAGATTGCACCACTGCACTCTAGCCTGGGCGACAGAGTAAGACTCTGTCTCAAAAAAAAAAAAAAAGAACGGAAAAGTTGAAAGACTAGCACAGTGATACAGTATCTGTATATACCATCTAGATTCAATAATTTTTAACATCTTACCTTTTGCTTTATGTGTGTGTTTGGTTTGTGTGTGTCTACGTAGATACAATTTGGCTTTGCTAAACTATTTAGAGGTCTGCTACAGACAGGACATTTCACCCCTAAATTCTTCGATGTAAATTTTCTTAAAGGCTTTTTTCAACATAGCCACAGTATCATTATCACACCAAGGAAATATAACAGTAATTCCCCAATATCATCAAATATTCAGCCCATAATCAAATTTTTCTACTTGTCCCCAAACTATAATTGTTAAAGTTATTTAACCAGAATTTCATCAAGGTTCATCCATCTCTTTTTCTACAACCTCATCTCGTATTTCACATAATACTAACTTTATGGGAAAAAAAAAAAACCACTGTTTTGTAGAATGCCCCAATTCTTGACTTGTGTGTTTGTTTCCTTATACTAACAGTACGTTGTTCCTCTACCCTAGTCCAGTCCCCACATTTGCTGAAAATTAGGCGTAAATACTAGATGGGATTCAGGTTTTTTAAATCCTTTTTTAAGAGTAAAGAGTCAGTAGTAGTAAATGAGTTTGCTTTTCCTTCTATCAGTACAGACTCAAGAATTTATTTTTCCAGTGAGAAGAACTATAAGCCAAGCCCTGTAGCTTATGCCTGTAATCCCACCACTTTGGGAGGCCAAAGCAGGAGGATTGCTTGAGTCCAAGAATTCAAGACCAGCCTGGACAACATGGCAAGACTTTACAAAAAAATTGCCAGGTATGGTGGCACATGCCTGTAGTCCCAGCTACTTGGGAGGCTGAGGTGGGAGGATGGCTTGAACTCAAGAGGTGCAGGTTCTGGTGAGCTGAGATTGCACCACTGCACTCCAGCCTGGGTGACCCTCTCTCCAAAAAACTGGTGCATATTTACTGTCCAATCAGTGCATACAAAGATTCTTCTTTCTAAACTGTTTCCTAGTCTTTGGGATTAGGAAGTAGTCTCTGTGTTCTTTTTGTCAGATGTGCTATTCCTGGCTAATTTCATTATCTCCCTCTGTGATAAAAGAGTAACAATGCTGTTAGTATTTACAATGTCATGACTTCAGAAACTGTTTTTGTTGAACTATATAGGTCTTGCCTCAGCAGTTCCAAAATGTCATTTGTTTAATGCTAGTTCCTCCTTTATGATGTGGCATCCGTTGTGCTACTGTAAATACTCATTTCCAATGATCTCTGAAAGGTTGTTACTGTACTTTGCTGGTGATTACCAAAAAACCAAGTCACACCCAGAGTGTGCAGGAAAATTAATAATAATCAATTTTCTGGTCATATTTACCATTTGGACTAAATATTGAACATGCTTTCCAACCATGCAGTCTCTTGAACATTCTAGGCTGCAATTACTACGTTCTTAGACTGTGATCTCTTTCAATGTTGGCTGCACTCTGGAAGGATAGGAAAGAGGCCTATGGTTAGAGCAAGAAGAGTGGTTTCATTTGTGCAAAGAATGTCTGTTCCTCCATCAGCATGGCTTAATGCCTAATCTGGAAAGCACAGTGTCACTATCAATTGGAAATGAGAGGATATTGATTGGAAGTGCTCACTGGCATTGTGGACCAACAGTCTTAAAAGGCCTCAAAGGAGCTAGGCATGGCCTGCTGAAGGGGGAAGGGTAACCTTCCTGGTGTCAGTGGTCGGAGGCAGACAGGGTAAATAGCAGCTGCCACTACCCTCACAGACCCAGGAAGGCCAATGCACAGGCCCACACACACAACGCAATCCCAAGGAACAGTGGTGACCTTTGGTAGCCACAACCCTGAACTTGTGGGAGTCACCTAAAAATATGTCAGCACCATTCTGGCAGCCCAGTCTTGTACTGTCATATGAAAGCACTATTGCCTCAGCCAATGCGAATGACCACATTCTCTTAAGACCCAGGTTGATTTCATAGGTGCAAGTCCCAAGCTCCTGAGGACATTTGGTACACAACAAACATGATGTAGAGGGTTGGAGAATGCCTCAAATGGGATAAGTGGCACTATCCCAGGCACAAAAGTGAGACTTAGGAAGGAGGCACTTCTGGCAACTAGCTCCCACATAGGACCAGGTCCAGGCTCAGGGTGGACCTTTTGCTTAGTACCAGACACTGGAAGAGAATTTAGGAGGAACCTTGAGGAAGATATTCCAAAGCCTCAGTCTCCCTGAAGCATAGGGGCTGTGACAGGATATCCACTCACCCAGGTCTCAGAGGTACTTTCTGATCATCTCTCCTTATTGTCCTTTTGTGCCTCTTTATTTGCCTGTTCTAAAAAGATAATGCCTCTTTTATTTTTTTAGGCAGATCTTGGAGTGCAGTGGCACAATCCTGGCTTACTGCAACCTCCACTTCCCGGGCTCAAGCAATCCTCCCACCTCAGCCTCCACAGTAGCTGGCACTACAACCATGCACCTCCATGCCAAGCTAAATTTTTATTGTTATTATTTGTAGAGACAGAGTCTCGTCGTGTTGCCCAGTCTGGTCTCGAACTCCTGAGCTCAAGTGATCTGCCCACCTTGGCCTCCCAAAGTGCTGAGATTACAGGCATGAGCCACCATTCCTGGCCAATTTTTAAAAATATTTTGTTGAGAGGGGGTCTCCCTATGTTGCCTAGGCTGTTCTTGAACTCCTAGGCTCAAGTAATCCTCCCATCTCAGCCTCCCAACATGCTAGGATTACAGGTGTGAGCCGACATGCCCAGCCCAATGATGGTGCCTCTTATAGAGTGTCTAAATTGATAGAGAAACAAGGCCTAACTACAGGAAACCCACTTCACCTATGAAAACATACATAGATTAAAAGTGAATGGGTGGAAAAAGATATTTTATGCAATTGAACATCAAAAAAAGAACAAGAGTAGCTATACTTGTGTCAGATAAAATAGAATACAAATCAAGGAACATGAAAAGAGACAAAAAAAAAAAGTCACTATATAATGATGAATAGGTCAATTCAGCAAGAGGATATAACCTTTAAAAATATCTGTGCACCCAACACCAGAGCTTTCAAGCATATAAAGCAAACATTAACAGAACTAAGGGAAAGATAAACTGTAATGCAATAATAGTGGGGGGCTGGGCACAGTAGCTTATTCCTACAATCTAGTGCTTTGTGAGGCTGAAGTAAAAGGATCACCTGAAGTCAGGAGTTCATGACCAGCCTGGTCAACATAACAGGACCCCATCACTACAAAAAAATGTAAAAGTTAGCTGGGCATTGTGGTGTACACCTGTGGTCCCAGCTACTTGGGAGGCTGAGGTGGGAGGATCACTTGAGTCCAGGAGTTCACAGTTACAGTGAACTATGATCACACCACTGCACTCCAGCCTGGGCAACAGAGTGAGACCCTGTCTCTAAAAATAATAATATTAGAAGACTTTTCTCAGGAATGAACAAATCACCTAGACAGAAAACACCTAATAAGGCCTATCTGACACATACTGAACATTTCACCCAGGTGCTGCAGAATACACATACTTTTCAACATCACATAAAACATTTTCAAGAATAGACCATATCTTAAGTCACAAAACAAGCCTGAACGAATTTTTAAAAAAAGGTAAAAATCATATTAAATATCTTTTCTCACCAAAGTGGAATAAAACAAGAAATCGATATCAAGAGGAACCTCAGAAACTTTACAAAATTAATTTCCATGCAAATTAAACAACATTCTCCTGAACAACCAATGGATCAATAAAGAAATTAAGAAGGAAACTTCAGGCTGGGCGCAGTGGCTCACACCTATAATCCCAGCACTTTGGGAGGCCAAGGCAAGTAGATCACGAGGTCAGGAGTTCAAGACCAGCCTGGCCAACAGGGCGAAACCCTGTCTCTACTGAAAATAGAAAAATTAGCCAGGTGTGGTGGTGTGCACCTATAATCCCAGCTACTCAGGAGGCTGAGGCAGGAGAACTGCTTGAACCCAGGAGGCAAAGGTTGTAGTGAGCTGAGATCTCACTATTGCACCCCAGCCTGGGCAATAGAGTGACATTTCGTCTCAAAAAAAAAAAAAAAAAAAAAAAAAACAGAAAGAAACTTTAAAATGTTTTGAAACAAATGAAAATGAGTATACAATATATGAAAATCTATGAGATATAGCAAAAGCAATACAAAGAAGTTTATAGCAATAAACACCTGTAGGAACAAAAGTAGAAAGATTTCAAATAAATGACCTAATGATGTACCTCAAGGAACGGGTAAAGCAACAACAAACCCAAAATAAGTAGAAGGAAAGAAATAATAAAAATCAGAGCAGAAACAAACAAATGAAATAGACACTTAAAGAAAACCGAAATGATGGCACAAAAGTAGTCATGAAAGAAAAAAAAAAAAACCAAAAGATCAATGAAACAAAATGTTTTTTTGAAAAGAAACAAAACCAACAAAACTTTAGCTAGACTAATTATATTAATCCATTCTCACACAGCTATAAAGAAATAACTGAGACTGGGTAATTTGTAAGAAAAGAGGTTTAATTGGCTCACAGTTCTCAGGCTGTACAGGAAGCATGGCAGCATCTGCTTCCAGGGAGGCTTCAGGGAGCTTTTACTTATGGCAGAAGGCAAACATGGTAGGAGCAGGCACAAGAGTAGGGGGCAGAGGTGCTGCACACTTTTAAAAAACCAGATCTCATGATAACTCACCATCATGAGAATAGCACCAAGTGGATAGTGCTAAACCATTCATGAAGGATCCACCCCCATGATCCAATCATCTCCCACCAGGCCCTGCCTCCAATACTGGAGATTACAATTCAGCATGAGATTTGGTGGAGACACAGATCAAAACCATATCAGTAACAACAAAAAAGAGAAAGAAGACCCAGACAAATAATATTAGAAACAGAAGACAACGGAGACCACAGAAATACAGAGAATCAGACTATTATGAACAACTACACACCAACAAACTGGAAAACCAAGAAGAAATGGGTAAATTCCTGGACATACACAACCTACCAAGATTGAACCATGAGAAAATAGAAAACCTCAGTAAACCAATAAAAAGTAATGAGATCAAAGCTGTAATAAAAAGTCTACTGTCAAAAGCCCAGAACCAAGAGCTTCATTGCTGAATTCTACCAAGCATTTTTATTTTTTATTTTGTGTGTGTGTGTGTGTGTTTTGTTTTGTTTTGTTTTTGTCTACCAAGCATTTTTAAAAGAACAAACACAAATTCTACTCAAACTCTTAAAAAAAATTGAAGAAGAGGGAATACTTCCAAACTCATTCTACAAGGCCAGCGTTACCCTGATACCAAACCAGATAAGGACACGGAGTTAAAACTCCAGGCCAATATCACTGATGAACATAGATGCAAAAATCCTCAATGAAATACTAGCAAACCTAGTTTAAGAACACATTTAAAAGTTCATTCACCAACCAAGTAGAATTTATCACAGGGATTCAAGGATGGCTCAATATACACAAATCAATAAACACCACACATCGCATTAATAGAATCAAGAACAAAAACCATATGAGTATTTCAACAGATGCCAAAAAGCATTTGATAAAATTCATGACCTTTATGATAAAAATCCTCATCAAACTGAGTATAAAAGGAACATACCTCAAAATAAAGGCCATATATGACAAACCCATGGCTAACATTGTACTACATGGCGGAGAATTAAAGAAGCCCTTTCCTCTAAAGTCTGTGACAAGAAAAGGTTGCCCATTTCCACTCAATATAGTAGTAGAAGTCCTGACCACAAGACTAAGGCAAGAGAAAGAAATAAAACCTAAAGACTTTTAAAAAACACTGTTAGAACTGATCAACATTCAGTAAAGTTGCAGGATCCAAAATCAACATGCAAAAATCAATAGGATTTATATATGCCGATATATATATACATATATATATATATATACACACACACACACACACACACATATATATATATACATATATACATATACAACAATATGAAAAAGAAATCAAGAAAGCAATCCCTTTTACAATAGCTACAATAGCTATAACGTATAGAAAATACCTAGGAATCAGTTTATACAAAGAAGCTAATAATCCGTACAAAGAAAACTATAAAACTGATGAAAAAAATTGAAGAGACCATGGATTGGAAGAATTAATGTTGTTAAACTGACAATACTACACAATGCAATTTATAGATTCAGTGCAATCCATATCAAAATAGCAATGAGAGAGAGATCCAAGATGGCCAATTAACAACAGCTCAGGATTGTAGCTCCCAGTGAAAGCACAGAGAGCAAGGAGACACCACACTTTCAGATGAATTTTTGTTGCCCACAGACCGGCAGATTCCCAGTGGAGGAGCCACACGGGTCACCAGCATGACTTTTTTGACCGGCGTGGCTGTTTTGCCGGCGCCCCAGCACGGTGCTTCTCGGTGCGGAGTATACGGGACGGGGTGCCCTTTGAGTCAGCCTCAGCTGGTCCCATCCCCACAAGGAGAACAGCGATTGGAAACGCTGAGGGCTGAGAATTTCACAGCAAGCACAGCCTAACCGGGAAGGTCCAGCTCTGCGGGGAGGAGGTGTCCGCCAAAAGAAAACTAAGAAACAGAAAAAACTTCATCACCAGGCAGAGAGAGATCCAAGATGGCTGATTAACAACAGCTCAGGATTGTAGCTTCCAATGAAAACGCAGAGAGCATGTGGACACCGCAATTTCAGACGAATTTCTGTTGCCCACACACTGGGAGCTACCCAACGGAGGAGCCACTCAGGTCGCCAGCGCGACTCTTTTGGCCGGCACAGCTGTTTTGCCGGCACCCCAGCATAGCCCGGTGCTTCTCAGTGTGGAGTATACGCGACTGGGTGCCCTTTGAGTCAGGCTCGGCTGGTCCCATCCCCACAAGAACAGCAATTGGAAGCACTGAGGACTGAGAGTTTCACAGTAAGCACAGCTGAACCCGGGAAGGCCTAGCTCTGCGGGGAAAGGGCATCTGCTGAAGGAAAACTAAGAAACAGAAAAAACTTCATCACCAACAAGCCGGACGTCCACTCAGACCCAATCTGAAAGTTGGTAATTACACAGATGACAGGTGGATAAATCCACAAAACTAGGAAAAAACCAGTGCAAAAAGGCTGAGAACACCCGAAATCAGAATGCTTCTCCTCCTACAGGGGATCACAGCTCCTCATCAGCAAGAGAGCAAGGCATGACGGAGAATGAGTGTGATGAACTGACAGAATCAGGCTTCAGAAGGTGGATAATAAGAAACTTCTGTGAGCTAAAAGAACATGTACTAACCCAACACAAAGAAACTAAGAACCTTGAAAGAAGATTTAAGGAAATGCTAACGAGAATGGACAACTTAGAGAGGAGTATAAATGAATTGATGGAGCTGAAAAACACAACATGAGAACTTCGCGAAGCATGCACAAGTTTCAACAGCCGAATTGACCAAGCACAAGAAAGGATATCAGAAGTCGAAGAGCAACTCAATGAAATAAAACGAGAAGGCAAGATTAGAGAAAAAAGGTAAAAAGGAATGAACAAAGTCTCCAAGAAATATGGGACTATGTGAAAAGACCTAATCTACGTTTGATAGGTGTACCTGAATGTGATGAAGAGAATGAATCCAAGCTGGAAAATACTCTTCAGGATATTATCCAGGAAAAC
>CAUYLG010008245.1:0-36851 GCA_963573385.1 Cacajao melanocephalus | reverse complement strand
CCGGCTGAAACAGCGGCGCTGATATTTGTGGCGCTTTTTTGCCCGGGAATCTCCTGGCCTGGCTCCCTGTTTCAGACCCCTTTTTAATCGGATGAATGGGCGATTCTGCCTTCCCGAAGCTCTGCTTGCCAGCGAGAAGGGCGACCCAGACTAGTGTATTTTGTACGGAGAGCTGCTACGCCGGGGCGCCGGCAAAACTGCCGCGCCGGCCGAAAGAGCCGCGCTGGCGACCCTTAGGGCTCCTCCGCCTGGGAATCTCCCAGTCTGTGGGCAACAAAAATCCGTCTGGAAATGCGGCGTCCACTCACCCTCTGCGCTTTCACTGGGAGCTGCAATCCTGAGCTGTTCCTAATCGGCCATCTTGGATCGAATCCCTCTTTTTTCTTTATTTATTAATTTATTCAATAATTTATTTATAACAGGATGGACTCATGGATTCTCATATTCTGTGGGTTATTGTCCATTACTATCCTTATTTATTTTATTTGTCAAATTGTCCCACATTTGGCCAAGAAAGCCCCTTTAAGTTGGCTCCTGTATCCTTTTGACATGTCCCTGTCCTTTTTTAAAAGCACTTCTTTACTTTCTAGCAACACAGGAAGTTCCAGATCATTTTGTACTTTCCCTGCCCATCTCTATTATCAGCCATTTCTCCATGGAGCCCTGGGTTTTTTTGTTGGAGAATGGTATTTAGAAGCCAAGGTCTGGGAACTGCGTATACTCATTGCTACTGCAATAGCATTGCTTCTCATCTCTCTTAGTGGAGAGAGCTGAAAATGTATGTGTGTACACACAAATGCTTATTCTATATATATATATTTGTGTTTCTGTCTCCTGAATATATATTATATGTATTAAAATCACTTCATAGTGATAACCCCCAATTCCAATCCATCTCACAAAGCTTTTTTTAGACTCTATTTATAACTCCTCCCTCTGCCAGTGAAAAAAATGGGATCTCATTTCCTCCAATATATTCACTTATTTGCTCAGTACTAGAATTCACAGAGAGTAGTGTACCCCTGTAAGTATATTTGTACATGGTTTACTTTAGTCTTAGTGTATATTATCAAAATACTGTTTTTCAAAGTAACCTATTATCACGATACTGTTTTTCAAAGTTCCTTTTGCTCTTTCCCTTTCTGCATGGTTATATTATTCATTTGTTATTAATTAGGTTTATTTGTTTGTATTCTCTGCCAGTTATCAATTTATTGCCCCTTATCTCCAAATTCACCCTTTGTTACCTACTCTGCAATAATGGAGCTGGATCCCTTAAGGATTTCTCCTTTGCAGTGAACGTGATGTTACAATTGGTCAGCAAAGGGCACTGGAGGGCTGTTGTAGGAGAAAGGGGCTTCTCTCCCTGGTTCTGATGAGCTGCTGTTTTATCTCTTCACTCCTACCACACGGCTGCCAGCAGTGTGTGGAAAAAATTTAGTGCGCTTTGTCCCACCTACTTGTTCAGACCACATGGTCCCTTGGCCTTGGCCTGATGACCCTCTCGATGTGACCCTCCTCAAGTAGACACTGCACACCTCAGGTCTTATGCTGCCCTGCTGATGAGTAGGCTCCTAATGTGCTGAGTCATTCTCTGTGCTCTTCTCTCAGTCTTGACTAGCACTCCAGAGGGGTGCTTTTGGCTTGCTGGCCCTGGCTGCAATTCCTTTGTGCCAGCTTTGGCATGCATACCACAGGGTGTATTACTTGCTTGCCCGATGACTGTGGTGTAGCTCTGGGCCTAGAGAACCCACTATTTTTTAGTATTTATTGAATATCTCCATCATCTCCCATGAGATCTCAATCACATCCTTGGAGAGGGACCCCTTCCAAGTTTGTTCATTCTTTTTGTACTCTCTCTCAGCTCTGGAATCTTCTTTAGGGCTGTTTTTACAGCCACTTTAGGGCTGTCTTTACACCTTCATTATTTCCCTGTTCATACTAAACTTCTCTATTCAAATTACTGCATGACTTGTGCCTCCTGGCTTGGACACTTGACTGATACAAATTCCATTTGGATTTCCTTTATTAGCCTTGTTGATTTTGTCTATCTATAAATCTTGAGCACATGAATCACTACTGTGATTGCCAAAAGTTAGAATTTTATAAGAAGCATTACTCAGAAGAGTCACTCCTCTGCCCCCCACTATCCGTTCTATCCTGCTCTCATTTCCCCATCCTTTCCAACCCATTTCTACCTATTTCTTGTATGTAACTAGGAGTCATTTCCTTCTCCTTATATGTAACTAGTCATTAGTTTCTGGTTTACCTTTTGTCTATTTATTTTTGCACTATTGAGCAGATATGTGTATAATTTCTCATTTCCTTTTTTCTTACACAAAAGATAGTAAAGTTTTCTTTCTTTTTTTTTTTTTTTTACATTTTGCTTCTTTCACTTAACAGTATACCCTAGGAAGCACAGCATATTAGTGTGTAGACACCCCCATCACTTTTTTTTTACAGCTGTGTAATACTCCACTGACAGTACTATGGTTATTCGTCTACTCTCTTAAGTATTCAAGCTCTTTCCAACTAATATCAAAATAAATAACCTACATGTATGTATTTTTGTACTTTTGGAGATGTATATTTAGGGTAGATTCTTAGAAGTAGGACTACTTAGTTGAAAAGTAAGTGGATGAATCATTTTGTTAGTCATCACCAAATCCCCCTCTAAAAGGGTTGTGCCAATCTGTATTCCCACTAGCAGTGCCTAAGGGTACCTGTTTTCCTCTATTCTTGCCAACAGAATGTGTTGTCATACTTTTAAATTTTTCGTCATCTGATAGGTGAGAAATGCTGTAGTTTTAACTTGCATGTCTTTATTATGGGTTGTTTGTATATCTTCTGATAAGTTCAAATGCTATATATATGCTTTTTAATGAGTTATCTGTTCATGCCTTTTTTTCTGTTTTTCAGGTGATTTTAATCACTTCACTCACTAAGAATTCTTTGAATATTGAGGATATTAACCACTTATCTGTGGTATAAATTATGCATATTTTTCTCTTTTGACTTCGTGTATGGTTCTGTAATAAAAATGTTTGGGCTAGGCGAGGTGGCTCACGCCTGTAATACCAGCACTTTGGGAGGCTGAGGCGGGCAGCTCATGAAGTCAGGAGATTGAGACCATCCTGGTGAAACCCCATCTCTACTAAAAATACAAAAATTAGCTGGGTGTAATGGCGGGCACCTGTAATCCCAGCTACTAGGGAGGCTGAGGCAGGAGAATCGCTTGAACCCGGGAGTCAAGGTTGCAGTAAGCTGAGATGGCACTACTGCACTCCAGCCTGGGAGATAGAGCGAGACCCCATCTCCAAATGTATATATTTTAAATTGTTTTATGTAGATACATTTATCCATATTTACCTTTTCTGGATTTTAATTCTCTATATCAAGATTAAAGAAAAATTCACCCATATTTTCTCTTGTATTTGTACAGTTTAAATGTTCACACTTAGATCCCTGATCCATTTGGAGTTTATTCTTCTATATGGTATGCAATACTAATTTTATCTTTTTCCAATGGCTACACAGTTTTCCTCATCTTTGCCTGAGCAATATCAGTGTAAGATACACTACGTTTCCATACGTACTTGGGTCTCTTTGGGGACTTTTTATTCTATGCCACTGGTCTTTTTGTCTATTCCTGTGGTCAGTTCCAGACTGTTTTAATAGAGGCTTTCTAGCATATTTCAGTGTCTACCAGAGCATTCTCTTCACAGTTGTTATTTTAATTGCTTTCCTGGCTTCTCCTGCATGTTCACATTTCCATATTCATCTTAATAACAACTCATCCTTGATCGTTAATCTTATGTGATATCAAATTGAGGAAGCAATTCAGGGACCCAGAGATACATTCCCATTAACGATTAATAATTCAGCCAGTGGGAGGTCGTCCAGAGACCTGGGCCCCAGAAGATTGAGGACCAAGCACCAGTGGCCCAGAGGGGGTGAGGAAAATGATAGAGGTAGGAGGCAAACCCCAGGTAAGTACCATATCTGGAGTGACCATTGGGTAGCACATCAAGATAAGAGGGTGAGAAGTCGTGGCCATGCCAAGAAGAGACGGAGGAACCATAGCTTTAAGCCATGGTGGGAAAGGGCCAGCAAAGTTGATGTAGGAGCCCATGGGTCTGAAGTCCTCAGGTGAAGTGAATTTATATTATTCACTAAAAAGAAAAAATTCCCAGCCCCCTGTTCAAATAGTCAACTATATGGCTTTCAAGAATGTTAAGTGCATTTATGCTTTACACATCTCTGAAGTAAGGTTTACTTTATTTTATCCCTAAAAAAAATCTAAGTTTTTTTTTGGAGGGTTCAATAATTTGAAGCTAAAAATTTTAAAAGCATTTCAAACAGCCCCTTTACTCCCCTGCCCACACATTTACCAAAATAAATAAGGCCACCCTGCAAGCCACTCTCTGATTTGCATGGCAGTGAGATCTGATGCAAATTCCCACATTTTGGGCTATTTCAGGGTTTGTGGAAATGGCAAAGGGTTCCTTTCTTTAAATAGTCCTGTGCATGATACCCTTGTCCAGGGTATGTTGAACGTACTGTTACTGCAAAGTAAAAATATTTGAGGAAGTAAAATGCTAATGATAAAATAAAGATGTGGGGTGGTATCAGGTTTGGTTTTTGCTATAAGAAAATATCCCAGTCTTGAGTGGAGAGTTAGAACTTGTGGCCTGGCTGTTGGCTGTGGCTCCCACCTCACTCCCATCCTGCTTCCTGCCATAGAGAGCTGCACTATTCCTAACCCCCACACACCTCACATACACATTTCACTTCTTCCTCCCTCCAACCTCCCCTGCTCCACAAAGAAAGCAGGATTGGATGCCTCTTTCCACCTCTCTGAATTCTTTAAGAGCATATAAAAGGTACATGCCACTCTCAAGGGCTTTGTATGTTTAGTATGGCTTAGTATGTGTAGTGTTTATACAGAATCCAGCACAGCATCTGTTCATAAACAGGTAGTGTATGATAACCCGTGGTTCATCTCACCTGGTGAGAAGACTGCAAGAAGCACCGTTTGTCATGGCTTCACCCTTTGCTCATCCCCATGCACCATCTCATCCTGCTCTACTGCCCAGAGCAGCCAAGGTCCCCATTCTGTGTTCCAGGTCACAGACACTGTTTGGTTAACGAGGATTGATAACGACACATTAGCTATTAGAGGGAATTGGAGGAAAGAGAGACGGAATCCGTAGTTACAGAGCACCAGCTTTGTCCAAGGCAAAAGTGCTTTAAATACCGTGTTTCATGTAATTATCATAGCTCTCTATGAACTGGGCATTTTTATCCTCATTTTTCACTGAGTCATTTGTGAGTCAGGAATTTTCTCACCACTCCCTGACCCAGAGGCTGTGTTGAATTATGACACGTTTGATTTACTGGACAGTGCATAGTAAATGCTCAAGAATCTTTGGTTATTTGTAGCTTAATCATGGACTTTCAAAGATTCAAAGCCTGACCTCCACATAATTATTTTCGAAGTTTCAGGCACCGGCAGGGATATTTTGCTGGATTAGCCCAGTTAGGCAGTGTAGAAAGAAGACTGCCTTGTCTGACCCTAGGTAAGGTTTCTCTGACTTCTCTGATTTTGTTTCTTCTCTTTTCTGTGCCTTTGGCTGACCCAAAATTTAGAAAACCTCATAACATAATTTGGCCCTCTAGATTTTCTGAAAGTCAGTCTGTCCCTAATGACTGAGTTTACTCTATAGTGCCAAAATGCCAGTGAAGTCTGACCTCAAAAGTACTAGTGTGCTTCTCCCCCGTTGAGAATGTCATTCACATTCCCTTTAAGGATTATTCCCAGCAAGGGGCTGTTTCTGAATGCAGCCAAACGCAAACGATGATCAGTCAATATATGTAAATCTGTTTGACCTCACTAATCATCAGAGAAGTGCTGATTAAATGTAAGAGATGCCGTTTTAAAAAAATCCAACAGATCACTCCAAATTCAAAAGATGGATACTATCCGCAAGTCAGCATGGATGTAGGAAAACTCTCGTATATTTTGACGGAAATGAATATAGACGGACATCTTTACATACCCAATTATCAAGGTTGATCAAAATTTGAAATGTGCATATTTGTTAGTTTACTTTTAGTTGTTTTCTGTCATTCTCTAATTGCTTTTTTGAATTTTTTCTCCTTTTTTCTTCTTCTTTCCTTGTTTTTTGCTAGAAATCTAACTGGCTAAAATGTCTTTCCTTGCAATGCATGTCCTTCACCTGCTTTCACTTGTGCTCAGTTTATTCCTGCTCGCTTAATTTGAGAGAGGGAAGCACATATAACCAGGTTGTTTTTTATTTAAGGGAATTTCCTGAGAGCTGCCCTCATTCTTCAGGCCCCAAAATAAATGGGAGATGTGTCTTCAAGGAAAGGAATTAGCAGCTGTGGTGAGAGGCCTCCAGCAGAGGCTGACTCTATGCCATTCTGGGGATGTGGAACTGGGTCGCCACATGGATAGTTCACTTCTTCATCCATGACCTGCCCAGCTCCTGGATTTCCTCTCCCTAAAAGATCCAGAGCTGCCATTAGCCCACTGGTGGCCTAGTGTGAATTACAAGGCCTCATCTTTGGATGAAAGCAACCCTCTGGCCAGTGCTTCGTGAGCAGATGGGTGTCTCTGTGTGATTTGTTGTAGCTTTGTATAGAAACCATGGCAGGGGCTCGATTCCAGCCTGTTTTATTCACCCTTTGGGCCAGGCATGCTTTAGTGGGGCGCCACCTGTGCAACCTTACCTGGGGGCCCTGAAACGATGCTGGTTTGTCTTGCAGAGCCAATGGGAAATTGAAACTTTACCTGAGCTATAATGTGGTCCTCAGCCTCCTTGCCCATCTGAGACCAGGCTTTAGTATTTTTGGTAGAAATGTTCAGTAGTTTTGTTCGGGGCATGGTCATTTCTTTGTTTCATTAAAGACAGAGTTTCCTCCCATGAGTTTTAAAAGAGAGAAGTGAAGTAAAATCCCTGTTTCCTCTAACATGTTTAGCCCGAAGCTTAATTTCAGAAACATAACATTGTAACATATTGGAAATTGTCTTTCATTTTACACTTTTTTTGGATGTCTGCGTACTCATAACTGGCTTCTGTCAGTCACATGCACTTATTGCAGAGAAAATGTACTTAGAGTTCTAGTTACATGGTGTTGTTCAAAAACACTTCTTTTTTTTCCTGACTTTTGTGCCATTCAAATACCTCCTCATCTTCTTTGGTTCCTATACTGTCTTCAATGTTCTTATGCAGTTTGCCCAAGAATGCAGCTGTCTGGGGAGGTATACAAAAGGGTTCAACATTTTGATTATGGCATATTTCACTTATTTTCAGTACACAAACCCCACGTTACTTATTTTCAGAATTCCAGTGGACTGTAATGACAATTTTAGCTAAACTATCTGCCAGTGGCAGGCTTGGTGGAGTGGTTTGAGTTAGGCCACGGCGATTTGTGTGTCTACCTAATGGGAGAAGAAAAAGAAACAGCTATTTGATAAGGAAAGGCCAATTCTGTTGAGCATTTTATTTTTCTGGTTGTTTTTACTTTATGTTTTATTGGGCTGTTCACTCCAGTAAGAAAAAGATCAGCTTATATTTGGCCACATAGGTAAAAAGTGGAATATGGAATTGACATTAATTGGTGCCATTTTTTTCCTGATCATTCTGTTCTCTTACAGATTTCCACCCTGGGCAGCTGGTTTTGTTTGTGGGCAGCCACTAGTGACGAGAGCTCTTCAGCCCTTTCCTCCCTCAAGTCTGTGTGTTTGACATTAGAGCAGACTCAGTTTCTGTGTTCATGACTCTCCTGTAAGACCACCCCAGCAGGCCAGGATGGAGGCTCATTCTCTTGTGGGAGGCAGCTTCTCCTACATACTTAGATTTTTCTGACTCATGCTTCTGGATTTGAACAACAGCCTTATTTGTAAATAGCTTCAGAAGAACACCTGAGTATCCCCAGGATCATACTGAGCGATTATTTCCTATTTTGTAACTTTGGTGGGGAGAACAACTTTTTCCTCAGGAGAGAGTCTTTTCTTTTTTCTTTTCTTTGTTTTGTTTTTAAATAATATTCTCTCAGTTCCAAGTAAATTTTTGTGAGGAGAAGCCATAAAAATATATTGGGAAGAGAGAGGTAAAGACAGCATAAAAGTAGTGCATGCTTAATATAACTGAGTTGACTGAAAATGAAAAATAATTCTAAGCCCCTCAACCATCTGAATGGACCCCTCCTCTCATTTTACACTTTGGAATGCCCTCTCAGCCAAGGGCATTCCAAAGTTAACCTGAAAAACTAGGCCATGATGGGAAGTGGGATTTGGACATGCCTCATTATACACTCCTCTCTTTTGGAATTCAGGTACAGCTGACTAGCATTAACATCAACACAGAGACATTAAGACCAATAGAACAGACTCTAAGTCTGATAACAAATATTTACAATCTGGCCAGGCACGGTGGCTCATGCCTGTATCTCCAGCACCTTGGGACGCCAAGGCAGGTGGATCATCTAAGGTCAGAAGTTAGAGACCAGCCTGGCCAACATGGCAAAACTCTGTCTCTACTAAAAATGCAAAAATTAGCTGGGTGTGGTGGCAGGCATCTGTATTCCCAGCTACTCGGGAGGCTGACGCAAGAGAATCATTTGAACTAGGGAGGTGGAGGTTACAATGACCCGAGATCACACCACTGCACTCCAGCCTGAGCAAGCAACAAGAGTGAAACTTCATCATAAAGAAAGAAAAAGAAAGAAAGAAAGAAAAAAAGAACGAGAAAGAAAGAAAAGAAAGATTGATTTATAATCTCTTCTCTCTGAAGCCTGCTACCTGGAAGTTTCATCTGCATTATAAAACCTTGGTCTCCACAACCTCTTATCATAACCCAGACATTCCTTTCCGTTGATTTCAGGTCTTTAAATAATAACTCTTTCAACCAGTTGTCAATCAGAAAATCTTTGAATCTGCCTGTGGGTTGGAAATCCCTCCTTCCCCCTGCTTTCCCGTTGTCCTGCATTTTTGGACCATGCCAGTGAACATCTTACATGTATTGACTGACGTCTTATGTCTCCCTAAAATGGTATAAAACCAAGCTATGGCCTGGCCACCTTGGGCACATGTTCTCCGGACTTCCTGGGGCTGTGTCACAGGCCACTGGTCACTCATATTCGGAGCAGAATAAATCTCAAATATTTTAGAGTACTCTTTTGTCAACATGACAACGGCTTAGTCTAACCAGCATGTTCTAGGACACTGTAAAATTTAAAAAAATATCCAAACAAATTAGTCTTCAAGGGGAACAAGTTGAGAGTGATGGGTACCGATGGTGGCTGGTTTAGGTAGAAATCAGCCACCCCCTTTAGGGTTTTGCTGAATATTGTAGATAGGGCTAGGATTGCAGTGAGCAACATCACAAAAATGCTTAAGGCCCAAGTTGTTCGGAATTTGCATTCAGGTGTAATTGAAGCTAAGACGTTTACCAAAACTGTTAACATTTCTTGGCTTAAAAATTGGGGAGCCAGCACACTGGACTGTCTGGGGCTGGGTGTATAGGGAAGGCTGAAGAGCCTCAGAAACACCAGAATCATTTGAAGCCCCTGGGATTTTTACATAGCTGAGGAGTTTTACTTGTTCATTTGTGTGTTTACACCCTTGAGACAATACAATCTTAACAGTAATTGATTGCCATGTTAAGTGGTGGTCATGCCGGTCTTGCTAAGATATATCACCATTCTGTTTCTTTAAAGCATGATGAACAAAAGAAAATCTTTGCTGGATATTTAAGTCAGGGATAGCTTTAAAAATCTCCATGGCTGCCATGTACTATTGACGGAGTTTGCTTCTGAGCCTGTGGAGGTTTGTAAGCCAGCTTGGAAATGCTCCTTTTAAAACTCTGCCTGCTTTTTGTGCTTTGTTTGTGTTGTTTCTTTCCTGACTGTGTGTGGGGCCTTCTCGGTGCTCTGAGGGTCTGGCTTATGGTTTCTGGCCCATAGAAACTCCTCTTTTTTTTAATGTCTTGGCAGCTCTCGGGCTCCTGGAAGATTGCAAACCCTGCAAACAAGCTTGTTAAGGTTTTAAACAGGAATCAGAGACATCAGCAAAGGCCAAACGGGACATGCTACAGTCTTTAGCGTGGACCACAAGGAGCTATTTTTTCACTATAGGTGCCTTTTTTGCTTACTTCCTGATTTCTGGCTTTGTTTTATGGGGATGAGGGTTTGGGATAGTATAATTTACGATCAACTAGAAATCACTGTAATTTCAAATATGGTAAAAGCAATATTGCATTTTTTTATTCATAGCTTGTGTTATATTCTGTTCACAGCAATGGAGAGTTCCCTTTACTGCTATGATGCCAAGGGGTTGGGCATTAGAAAAACTGTGGCCAAGTCCTGTGGGTGGGGAAATCTAAAACAGCCACTTCAGATAGCTTGAGGTTGGGAGAACTTGGTAGACGGAAATGTGACTTCGTGTCCTGCTTTTGTTGCTGCCTCCAAAAAATTACCTATTTACTTTAGATCTGTTTCCTAAATTGTACGTTGAAAGATTTAGAAGAGAAAATAAGATTCTTCTAGCTTAACATTTTGAGTTGTGTGTGTTTCTGCTTAAAGTCCTTTAAAATACAGGACTCCTGACACATGGCCAAATGGTAAATACCAGATCGAGTGCCATCCTGAGATCGGATATCAGGAGAAGAACAAAAGAACAAGTTACCCGGGTCTCTCTCATCAAGTCTGACTTGACAGAACGAGGCAGGCGAGGTTAGAGATGAGCACCACCTTCCCGGCATGGCATGGTCACCTTTCCATCTGCATCCATTAGACAATGGAGGATGAAGTGGCTTCTCTGTTGGGGCCCGGAATCCATCAGAACTGATGAATAGGAATCATTATGACACACTCCTGGCCAGTTAGGCTTTGGCTGGTATTTGTTGTGCTGCCTGAATTTTATAATTCTCTTTCTGGTCTTAAAAACATTAGATCTCATTCTGTGTGTTCCACGTTTAATAGTTTTCTGTCCCCTTCAGATTTGCCTTCTGCATGCTGAGTGTGAAGGGCTATCTCATTCTGAAAATTTCTAGCAGCTTTTGTGTTTAGCAAAACTGCAAAATTCGTAAATTGTAAAAGGAAGTTAGGAGGGGCGAGGAAGCACATTTCACTTTCAACATATTGTCAGAAATGAGTGAGCTACAGTCTGGAGACAAAATCTTGGCCCTGAAATGATGACTTGATACCCATAATTCTGATCTGTCACAGTGATGAGACCAGGCAGATTGGTTCTTCCCGAGGGTGCGGGGGCCTCCTGAGGATGGTGGCTGGTTTGGAAGAAGAGCTGAGATTTTCCTCTCTCCCTTTCAGACTGTATTTATACATGCTCGCCAGAAACAGTGTCTTAGAAGAGCCACTGAGAACACCGCATGCAATATGCAGAATGCATTGTAGTTTAAATTTGGATGTAATTCACGACCACACACATGCTTAAGAAATGTTATTTAGATATTCGTGGCACGGTATGTATACTTAGGAAAATATAAGTGTGGAAGGGTTTAAAGTCTGATAAGATTAACAAATTCCTATATGGATCTGTCTGCCTTGTAAATCTCAGGCACCTAGCTGGTTTCTAATCAGTTGTTATCCATTCACTAATATCACAGGTATTCAGAGAGATGCTAGGATTACTCAACAGGGTCTAATTCATCACGTGTGTCTCCATGTTGAATTATAAGCTTACTCAACCTACATTCCTACCTTGCTTTCCTATTACAGATAACAATAAAGTCCAATTCCTTGCTATCAGTTACAAGGGCCCCTATGATCTGGCCCCTGCCTATCCCTCCAGCGTCCACTCCCACACTCCTCCCTTCTGATCACTCTCCTTCTCAGCCACGCTGGCCTTCTTTCTGTTCTTACAACACACCAATCTCATTTCCTCAGGGCCTCTGCTGTTGCTGTTCCCTCTGCCCGGAATGAACATCTCACTCGGCAAGGTTGGCTGCTTCTGTAATTTAGGTCTCTGCTCACGTGTTGCAACTTCGGAAGGGTCTTTTCTAACTCCCCTGTTGAACGTGACTCCCTCCCCACCACTTCGTCACACACACGTTTTATTTTTCTCTAAGCACTCATCACTTTCAGAACTGATCTTTGTTTCACTAACCTCCAATTTGTTTCCTGAGCAGGAATGCCAGCTCCATGGCAGTAGGGACATTGCCAGTGTTTTTCAGGTACCTGGCACAGGGCGGTGGCCGAGTCCACATTTGTGGACTCCGTGGCTGCACATGTGCTGTTGGCAAAGCCAGCGTTATGTCGTGAGAATCAGAATAACAACAAACTAAAATACAAAAAAGTTCTACCGAAAACAGTGGTCCCTACCAAGTTATAAATCTGTGCTTCCCAGGGCATTCATACCACTGGCTCTCGAAGAGATGAAAAAGTAAAACTCTATTACCCCATGGAATTTTCTACATCCGCTTGCCTGTGCTATCCTTGTCCCGTTGTGACCCACTCTCTCCCTCTTGATGGTGAATGCGAATGGTCTCTCCTAAAGCCTGATTCAGGAGCTGCCTGTCTGAGGAAGCCCTTCCCAGGAGCCTCCCCTCCTGCCTCCCTTCACGCCTCTGCCTTGCATGCCTTCTACACTCTGAGAGCATCCCAACTTATATTTGGCTGACATTCTTTTCTAGAGAAGCTACTTTTTCTTTTGGTGCATTGGTAGGGAGGAGGGGGATAGGCAGGGTTACTTTTCTTCTTTTTTCTTTCTTTCTTTTTTTTTTTTTTTTTTTTTTTGAGGCAGTGTCTGCCTCTATTGCCCTGGCTAGAGTGTAGTGGCGTGATCTCGGCTCACTGCAACCTCCGCCTCCCAGGTTCAAGTAATTCTCCTGCCTCAGCCTCTCAGGTAGCTGGGATTACAGGTGTGTGCCAGCACGCTTGGATAATTTTTGTATTTTTTGTAGAGAAGGGGTTTCACTGTGTTGGCCAAGCTGGTCTTGCACTCCTGACCTCAGGTGATCCACCCGCCTCAGTCTCCCAAAGTGTTGGGATTACAGACATGAGGCACCGTGCATGGCCTTTTTTTTCCTTTCTTAACTGATATAAGAAGCCACCTGTGTGTCTTCTATTAAGTGCCATGAGACTGCCATGATCATCAGAAAGTAATTTGTTTCCTGAGAAAAGCAACAAAGGAATGTTCGTTTACTGCCTAAATTTGAAAGTGCCCAATAAGAGTGTATCCACTCAGAATGGCCTGTCCTTTCCAGTGATGACAGCATGCAATTCCATGGTTTTCAATGAAGTCACTGATTATTGTGAATCCCAGAGTTGGAAGGGCTGCAGAGGTCTTCTCTGCCAAACTCCCACCGCAGGCAAGACCCTGCGAAGCCTTTCAGCACAGTGGCAGAATTATAGAATAGAATAATAGGGTTAGTCATTTCATGCTTTTTCCTGCCTTAAGCAAGAACAAAGCTAAACCACCCTAAGCAATTAGAAAGCTTTCACACCATCCCCACAGATTCACTCTTTGCAGGATCCTCTCTTTGGTGTTTCCAAAGGCAAAACCGTGGTGTCGAGGTGGAACTTACAACACAGGAAGTCGGTGGTGGGGGTGGTGGGGCCAAGCCAACCTAGATGCTCAGTTCCCAATTCCAGGATCCCAGGCTCCTAGACCAGACCACATTCCTGCCGTTTCCATGGGACCCAAATGTTTGTGTGGGTGTAGTAATTTCCAGGAGGAGCTGATTACAAGGCAGCTGCCTCACCCCTACTGGTGCCAGGAAAATGAACCCAGTGACCTCAGGCAGCAGGCATTTCCCCACAGCCTCTACCTGATGTTCTGAACCTTGAGGTTTCACAACTCAACCTTACTCAGTGTGGGTGTTCTTTAATTACACCATAAAACAGGGCTACAAAATTTGCCGTGTTCACACCTGTAGGATGTTAAGCTACAAAACGCAGGGAAAGCAAAGAGAGTAGAGGCCAACGAAACCCTGTAAATCATGTTCATTTCCCACCACCCCTGTGTCTGATGCTCAGGCGGTTTCTTTCTTCTGTTAATTTCTCCTCCCTGAGTCCCTGCCGCTCAAGCAAAAACAAGCGAGGAAAGAAATCCAGGAGAAACATTTTCTGAGAGGTTGGGAGACCTCAGACCCAACTCAGGCCTCCTGTGTTGGTCCCACTGGGGTCCCCTGCTTCTGCCCTGCGGGAGAATACTCTGCGCACAGGCCAGCAGTTTGCATCTAGGCTGAGTGAGTCCACGCCCGGGCTGGTGGTTCTATGTATGCGTGTGCGTGTGTGTGTGTGCGTGTGTGTGTGCAGAGAGGAGGCTGTGGGACAGAGAAGCTGTGAAAAGGCTTAAAATTTAACTTCCAAAGAGGATGTTTTTGTTCCAGAGAGTGCCTGCTAAAGAATCCTAGGACAAAACTAGGGACATATGCATCCTTTTGTCAAAAGGCGTTGCCAAGAAACACGTCAAATGCTTGTACTTTTCGTTCAAACTCAGAGTTAAGTCACAGTTAATGCACTCGTCAAGACTGTTAAATAAAGATTCCAGTCAGAACAGAAATACCTAGAGCTGCATAAGAAATCTGCCAGTGCAGACTGTCACTGGCTTTAAGATGCCTGGCTCTGCTGATGTCACTGTGTCCCGAGTTTCTCTCTGTGCTTGTTATTACCCATGTTTACACTGCTTCTCCGTTCCCCACCCCAAGCAGTCATCTAATTTGAACAACCTCTCCTATATCTCTTTCTTCCAAACAACAAAAGAACGGGAGGTGTTGCCAGTGGCCTGTGATGGAGAGTCAGGGATTCATGGCTGTGACATCTCAATAGCCACACTGCCCAACAGAGCCAAGGTTGTTCCTGCTTTGTTAAGTGACAGGTCAAGAAGGGCACACAAATGACTTCCTCTGAGCTTCCAGCTGTTCTGCACTTTCATGCATTTTGGGCCAGATTACTCAGAATTATTAAGATTTTATAGCACATCGGAAAAGTGATTGCCAGGTTGTTTTCTAATGCCTCAGTTTTCCTGCATTTTATATCCAGCTCAGCTTTTACCTGGCAGCATAGAATTTTCCTGGTTTTCCCACTTAAGAGGAGGAGTAAAACAAATGGGCCTTCAGAGGCATTTTTAACAATTTAGAAATGAACACAACTGCTTTTTCTGTCTCTTGGCTGGTTTGACAGAGAATAGGGTTTCTCATTCTAAGATGGGGAGTTCCAGAGGCATCAGGACCCCTGCAACTCTGGATGTCCTCAGCTGGGTTTTACAGGCAACCCAGGTCAGGGTGGGATGGACGGCTAAGCTTCAGCTTAAATTACATGTGGTGGTGGCAGGTGGTGTGGGAACTCAAGGTGTGCTTAGAACAACCTCCGGAATGGAACACGTGGGGTTTCAGTTCCAGCTCCTCCATTTACTGGTTGTGTGACCTTGGTCAAGTAACCTAATGTCATTATGTATCATAATGATAAATGACATCATTCCATGATCAAGAGTGGCTACGTCATAGAATCATTGGAAGGGTTAAAGGAGGTTATTTACTTGGGTTATTATTCTGGTGTATAGTAATTGTATGGCAAAGAGAAGAGATTTGTTAATCGCTGAGAGATTGGGAGTTAAAAAGGTTAAAGAAATCTGAAAGCCATTGGAAGAGGTCAGTACATTTGTGGAATTGACATTTCATTTTTATTTTACAAAAGTTCTTTGGGGTTCTTGTAAATGTGGGTATGTCTTACCTTCTCTGTCACCCTGACACTTAGGCTAGATCAATACAGCTTCCCCAAGGACCGTATTGTGTTGTCTCAGAGTTGGTTAGATTGGGGTCACATTCATCATATTTAAAATGAACATGGCCCATTTTTGAGCTCTTGGATTATACTTAACTATTTTAAAAGGCTAGAGGAAGTTCTTACAGAAACTACCCTGGTGAATTCTGGAATTACAGAAATTTTTTCCCAAGATGCATCCAAAGAACCAATTATTGATTTTACTACAAATCATTGGAACAAATGGTTACACCTCATCTCAAATGGAGAAAAGTCCCTTTTTTGACCAAGAGGAAGGAATTTCTTTTTCTCACTTCTTTCTTCAACTCTCAATGAAACTCCAAATCAAAACTGTTTCAATTCTTAAATATCCTTCACAGAGTGATCCCCTAATGCTGTGATCGGCCGTGCTGCCATGTTCAAACACAGTACAGTGCTTTTTGTTCATCTATTATCAAGCTTCTTTTTCTTTAGTTCCTTTCAAGAAAATGGAAATTCAGTGGGGAGAAAAGTACCTGCATATTAATTCTCCCTGTGTCTCAGGTCTGCAGGGATGCAAACTTCAAAGAAGCTTCTACTCCATGGGGCAGAGGTGTCTCATCTTCATCAGCTTCTAGGAGGGAGTCTCAGACCAGTGGAGCCAGTGTGTGGGACAGGCAAGTCTTGCCTGGCCCTGGGATCAGGGAAGTGGCCTTGGGGGCCAGTGCTTCGTGCCTACATCACCGTATACCATACGGCAGACCTGGGTCAGGGGACCATGACCCCTGCCCCAGTATTCTTTCCCCAAATCCTTCTCCTCTTCTTTTCCCTCACCTGGCCTGCTTTCTGCCTCCCTGGCCTGGCTCTTTCTGCCCAGTGGAGACCTTTCTCTCCACACTTAAGGAGCAGCCCCAGGCACAGTGTTGGGGGTGAACTCGGGACAGACTTATTACCATAATTCTGAATTTCCTAGGTTTGTCAGTGTAAGCCAGATGCTTAATGCTATTTTAATGCAGTTGTTTTGCGTGTGAATAATATGCTCATTTTGCCAAACCTCAAGCCCTGGAACTAAGATCTCATAAAAATGCCTTGAGTCCAAAGCTAATAGCTGTTATTTGGCTATTACAGGGTAAGGCCTAAAATGTTTCAGATTGATGTTCCCACCAGGGCGGCGAGTGACATGCACCTTCTGAGAGGTGGCTGAAGCTCTAGATGCTTGAGGAGAAGGAAGAGCTGTGCCCCACCAGGCCGTTCTGGTTTGCGCCTCCACAGGGAGGTCTTTGGCATAGAGACTTAAAGTTTATTTTTTCCTCATGCCCTAGAGATAGCTTCCCTTTTTGTGGTCCTCTGCTCAGTGAAGACCCTCATCTCCAATCCAAGCTAAACGTTTTGGAAATCATCTTTGACACTTGTCCCCGTCCCCTAGTCTGCATCCCCCTACCATTTTCATCATATACATCTAATCATCACCAACATTCATTCAACAAGCATTTATCAAGGCCCTATGATGTGCCAGGTACTCTTGCAAGTGTGACAGTAAAATCACCACCACTCATAAGAGGCAGTGTAGGGTCATGGTTAAGAGTATGAACTGTGGCCCAGAGCAGTGGCTCATGCCTGTAATCCTAACATTTTGGGAGGCAGAGGCAGGAGGATGGCTTGAGCCTGGGAGCTCCAGATCACGCTGAGCGACATAGGGACACTCTCTGTCTCTACAAAAATTTTCTTAAAAATTTGCTGGCCATGATGGCATGGGCCTATGTCCCAGCTACTAGAGAGTCTGAGGTGGGAGGACCACTTGGGCCCAGGAGGTTGAGGCTGCAGTGAGTCATGATCATGCCACTGCATTCCAGCCTAGGCAACAGAGTGAGACCCTGTCTGAAAAAGAAAAAAAAAAAAAAGAGGATTAACTGCAAAGCCAGACAGCTAGGTTCACATCCTGGCACTGTCACCTGTTAACTCCATGACCTTGGGTAAGGTCTTCCTCCCATTGTACAATGGATTAATAACAGCACCTCCTTCACAGTTACTTTCTGGCACATAATGAACTAGCATTTCTAATGCACTCAGTGCCTAGCATGTGGTAAGTACCATGCAAGTATTTGAAAAATAAAAAGTAGGAGAGAGGACACGAGTATCAAACTGGCACACAGACATGGAAATTGGCTGCCCAGAGAGGCCCTGGGAGCTCTGACACGCCTGAGCTGGGATTGGCAGGACCAATGGACAGCAAAGTCCCATGAGCTCCATCTGCAATTCTCCTAGCTTAGGCCACTGCCGTTTCTCACCTGGAGCACAGAGTCATCCCTCTAAGTGGTCTTCCTTCCTTCTTCTCCTCTCTAGGCTCAGCCAGCGGGGCTTTTCTAAAATGTAATCTGCTCATGTCATTTTCTAAATGACATTCTTCAGTGGCTCCCGAGGGCCCCCAGGTTTATGCCATACTCCTCGGTGGGCTTACAGAGTCTGCATCGTTTTTCTTCCAGTGTCTCTCTGTGGCTCTTTTCCTCCTCTCCTTAATGTCTGGGACACACTTGCACATGCTGTACTTCAACCCCACAGAACTGCTGTCTGTTCACCCCGCATGCCATGGTCTCTCTCCTCACTGGCTTTGGCACTTTTAGTTGCCTCCACCTGGAATATCTGTCTGCTCCACCCCACCTTTTCCCTGGTAAACTCCTATCTTCCTTCAGACTTCGGGCTTTTGACCTCACTTGCTCAGGGCAACCTCTCCTGGTCTCCACCGTGAGGTTGTTTGCTTCTCCTCTGTTCTTCCGCGGTCCCTCTTAGGGCCCTGTCACAGCCTTGGTTACTTTTTTTGATTGTGTCATTTTTCTCTTTACTCTGAAATAACATGCTGGAGAGTAGCAACTGTCTTTCTTGTTCAAGAGTATGCCCCCGGAGCTTGGCATGGTGCCTGGCATGCAGTAGCCTTATAGTACATATGTTATGGGTGGAATTGTGTCCCCCCAATACATTTATATGTTGGAATCCCAATGCCCAGCACCTCAGAATGTGGCCTGATTTGGAAATATGGGTGTTGCAGATAGAGTTAGTTAAGATGAGGTCATACTGGTTAGGGTAGGCCCTGATTGAATATGGCTGGGGTTTATAAGAACACCATATGAAAATAAAGCCACATGCACAGAGGGAAGGTGATGTGAAGATATACTGGGAGGAGATAGCTGTGCTAGGCTGTTGTGCATTGCTGTGAAGGAATACCTGAGGCTGGGTAATTTATAAAGAAAAGAGATTTAATTGGCTCGTGGTTTTGCAGGCTATACAGGAAACATAGCGCTAGCATCTGCTCAGCTTCTGAGGAGGCCTCAGGAAGCTTCCAATCATGGCAGAAGTTGACATGGGAGCAGGCATCTCACGTGGCAAAAGCAGGAGCAAGGGGGTGAGAAGTGCCATACAGTTTTAAACAACCAAATCTCGTGAGACTTTACTCACTATGGTGAGAACAGCACCAAACCATGAGGAATCTACTCTATCCACCCCAAACATTTCCCATAGGCCCACCTCCAAGACCGGGGATCACATTTCAATGTTAGATTTGGGTGGGGGCAAATACGCAAACTATATCTATAGCCATCTACAAGCCAAGGAGAGAGTCTTGGAATGGATCCTTCTCTTACAGCCCTCAGAAGAGATTATCTCTGCTGAGACCTTGATCTTGGACTACTAGCCTCTAGAACTATGAAACAAATTTATATTGTTTAAGCCATCCAATACATGGAACTTTGTTATGGCAGCCCTAGCAAAGTAATATTACATGTCTCTCTTCAAAGACTGGATTTCCAGCTCTTTTAAATGTGCTCCTATAAGCAAAGACTTAGCACATGCACAAATATACCCCAAACAGCTCCATATTCCACAAATAGATGGACCCGCAAGAATGGCAAGCACAGGTGGCTCTTAGTCATCGCGGCAAGCAGCCAGTTTTAGCTTCCAAAGACCCCCTCTCCTGGGGTATTCCAGGAACTTCACCCAAGTGGGCAGGGGAGGCGCCCTCTCAGCGAGCCCCCGCAGCAGGGGGAATGTGAGCTGGTGGGCCAGCAGGTGCTCATTTTGCCCTCCCAGCCAGAAGAAGCAACTGAGAAAAAGCCAAAAGGGATGGGGGTGGGACAGAGCAAAGATCAAGGAAGAAGAGAAGTGGAAGCAGGAATGTGGAGCCAGTGTGTGTTCATTCGGCCTCCAGAACCACACCACAGGATGTCAGGGCAGGCTGTACAGAAGCCAGGAGGTCAGGGGGGAATTTCCACCCTTCTTTCAAAAAGTTCTCCTCCTCCATTTGATTGCGGCCTCTAATAAGCAATTCTTCCAAATTTCTTCTGACTTTAGAAGTTCAGAGTATGTTGAGCTGAAGAAACACCAGGATCATAATTATGGTTATTATAGGGAGCTGTGTGCCCATCACCACAACATCTGGCTGTAATCACATACTTAATGGAAGGCGAGATGATCTGTTGCTCATAATGGGCAGTTTCTGAGCCAGGCAGCCACCAAGCGCCCACCCTCCCACTAGGAGGCCCAACAGAACAGATGTTTGTAGAAAGAAGAGATGCTTATGTCTGTCTGGAGGGCTAGTGACTTCAGAAACAGTGTCAGGGAAAGCAAGTCCCGTAACTGGGTCATGGTGCATGTATGGCTCTGACTAGCAAGTAAGGTTGAGAAGTGGGCTTCCCTCCACTCTGGGTGGCAGGGAAGGGGTGGAGTGGGGCAGATCTCGTTGTCCCTTCACAGATGATGGTGAGGTGGAAAGCGGCAGCTGTGGGGCATGAACCAACATTTATTCCCATTAACACCAACTACCTGGCCTCATTCTCCAGCAACTGAGATGCCCAATGCACTGAAAGGGCAGAGTGAAAATCCCTCTAGCCAAACAATTCCTTTGAAGCATAGTTAGCTTAGTTTGCTCAGGCTGCCATAGCAAAATACCGTAGACTGGATGGTTTAAGGAGCAGAAATGGATTTATCGCAATTCTGGAGGCTGAGGAGTCCAAGGTCAAGGTGCCAGTAGACGCAGTGAGGACCCCTTTCCTGTCTTGCAGATGACCACCTGCAGCGTCTTCTGCTGTGTTTTCACATGGCAGAGAGAGGAGGCTCTGGTGTCCCTTCCTTTTATAGGAGCACTAATATCATCGTGGGGGCTCCATGTTTTCTTGACCATTCTAACATAATCACTCCCACAGGCCCCATCTCCTAATATCATCATGCTTGGGATTACGGTTTTGACATATGAATTTTATGGGGACGCAAATGTTCGATGCACAATAATTAAACTTGTTCTGTATATTGTGTATGGGTATGTGTGCGTGCCCATGCCATCAACCTTTTTCAGACCTCAGGTTGAAGAGCTGAGAAACCTAGTGCCTGAGCAGGCTTCATTCCATACAGACAGGGCCTCTGACCCCCTCAGCCCTCACTCTGTCTGAACCTACAGACCACAGTGCTTACCTTGCGCCTTGCACTTGCTGCATGAGGTCTTAACTACAGTAGAGTCTGAGCTCATTCATCAGTGAAGCCCTTTAGATTAGCACTATTAGAAACCCTGAAGCCCTGTGATTCCACTGTGCCACGTATTCCAGCTGCTTTAGTCAACATCCTTAAACATAAAACACTAAAGTCAGCTACCTTCCCTTGGATGACCGCGCCACAGTTTCTATACTTCTCCCTTATTCCCATCTGCTGCTGCTGCTTGCCTTCTGTGGTTCCAATGAAAATAAACTTCCTTATTTCCTTAAGCAGTTTTATATCCAAAAATCTCCTGTGTGTCCCCAGAGGCATCTCAAACTCAACATGGTCAACAGTTAATTTTTTTTAAATAAAATTTCTTTTAATAAGAATTTATTTTTGCACATTAAAAAATTGTAATTTTCAGGACATGTAAGAAAAATATTTTTCTAATAACTAAAGAAGCATATCTTTGATACAGAAATCACAGTATTGTGATCCTTAACTGAAAAATTAGTCAAGAGCTATGACCTCATATGCTAAATAAAACTATTTGCCCATCCATCTGTCCTTTTTCATAACCTTATTATGGGGACTTAGGATATAGTTCTGTGCACATCTCCATATCTACAAAGAATTAAGATGCTATAGCAAAGATATCCAGAAGTTATATATGGTAGAGAACTGGTTGGCTTAATTGTTGACACATAACACAGACCACTAAAAAGCAACATAAGATATAGGACAAGAAAAATAAAACACCGCCACTAAGGTCAGATAATGGAAAAGCAGTCACATCATATAAACTTGATGCATTGGAAACAAAGTCACTTCTTCAGAATTATTACATAAATAACTTGCAAAGCTCCAAAGGTAATAGCACAGAGCCATGAATTTGATAAGGCACTTTAAAGACAGCAGTCAAACATACAAAAATATCAAATATAAAAATATTAAAAGCATTAACCATAGAAATAAACAGGGTAAATATGTATTAATATGTATTAATCTGTTCTTGTATTACTATAAAGAAATAGCTGAGACTGGGTAATTTATAAAGAACAGAGGTTTCTTGAAACCTGGCTCAGGTTTCTGCAGGCTGTACAGGAAGCATGATGCTGCTTGGCTTTGGTAGGGGACCTCAGAAAACTTTCAACCATGGCGGAAAGCAAAAGGGAAGCAGACCTCTTCACAGGACCAGAGGAGAAGGAAGAGAGAGACAGGGGAGGTGCCACACACTTTTAAACAACCAGATCTGGTGAGAAGTCATTCACTATATAGTACCGTGGGGAAATGGTACTAACTCATTCATGAAAACTCCACCCCCATGATCCAATCACCTCCTGCCTGGCCCCACTTCCAGCAATGAGGATTACAATTGAACATGAGATTTGGGTGGGGACACAGATCCAAACCATATCAAATATGCATTCCTTCTAGACAGTCTTATTTTCTGAAGTAAAGACTTTCAAAAAAATTGTATAAGGGCAAAAAATATTTATCATATATATTTTAAAGCTACTGTCAAGATTCAAGTCTCCATAAAAAAGAGAGTGTTTTCCTTCAAGGCAATGGAGTTCTGATTCGTACATTTTTTTAGAGAAATATTTGTAGTCTTTGTGTTAAATATAGGAAGAAAAATTAGGTATTCATCATGTTTGTCCACTCTTTTTCTCAACAAACATTGAGTGAGTGTTTTGTGACACTATTTTAGGTGCTGAGGATAGGGAAGTAAGTAAGACACAATCATTGGTTCTAGAGAATTTAGCCTAATGGAGGTGGATCTACTGTTGGCAATCTTACAGTTACTCCCTTGGTCAGTAAGATTAAGCTCTACTTCAAACTCTGTCATGCTCAACATCTTTTTGCAAAACAAATTGTTACTTGTAGCACTGTGGCACTATTAATATTAACTATCTACTGATTAAATTTACTCTAACAAAGGATTCTATGAAAGTTTAGAGGTCAGAATGTATTTAAGGATAAACAAGTACTGGTCAGCATCAAAAATAGCATCAGAATTCTGCTTTCTCAAAAGTCAAGAAAACCGAGAAAAAAAAATTCATTCTAAGTATATACAAAACTGCTGGAAAGAGATCATCCTACATATGAGGTACATGTGCCAATATCATATATGAGGAAGTATGAATTACTGCACAATCTTTATGAAACAACTAAGCATGTCACATCAGCTGTCAGGTTTTGAAGAAGAATCATAGCCCTCTTTCAAGAGATCTCACCACGTTTTCAGGAAACGTGCATCTTCTGTACATTTGAAGGCAAGCTCTTCCGCTTGAACTGAAACTGCAAATAGGGCTTCAAGAAGTTTCATTCACAGTGCTATTCTCAATAGCAAAGGCATGGAATCAATCTAGATGCCCATCAATGATGGACTGGATAAAGAAAATGTGGTACATATGTACCGTGGAATACTATGCAGCCATAACAAGGAATGAGATCATGGCCTTTGCATCAACATGGATGCCGCTGGTCGCCATTGTCCTAAGTCTATTATCCTATGTGAATTAAAGCAGAAACAGAAAACCACGTACCAGATGTTCTCACTTAGAAGTGGGAACTGAACATAGAGTACACATGGACACAAAGAAGGGAACAATAGACACTGGGGCCTATTTAAGGGTGAAGGTGGGTGGGAGGAGAGTGAGGACTGAAAAACTACCTATCAGGTATTATTCTGATTACCTGGATGACAAAATTATCTTGGTGACACCAAACCCCCGCAGCATGCAATTTATTAAACAAACCTGAACATGGACCCCTTGAACCTAAAACAAAAGTTGAAAGGAAAAAAGTGTAGTTAATGAAAAGGCATCTCCAGTCTGCAGCTCAAGTTCCTCCAGTGGATACACCATTTGGCTCCTGTCCCTGCTCAGAACTGACCATCCCGAACTCACAGGAACACCCAGGAAAGATGCTGAAGAGAAGTCTGAAGATGAGGGAGCAAAGGGAGGCAGCAGGGGTGGTGAAGAAACCCGCAACTCCTCAGGGTCAGCCATGGGAAAGGGCTAGAGTGGCAGTGTCCGACCAGAGCAGCCAAACCAACACCAGCTGTCTTTCAACTACTTACCACAAGTGAACTTTTAATATCCCTTTGCCCACCCTACCACCTGTGAAACTATGTCTCTGCCATTGATTAGTTCAGTTGGTAACGCCACCACCTACTCACCTACTTATCCTCCTCCCTCACTCAACATCCCACCTACCTATCAAGTCCTGCTGGGTTTACTCTCAAAATACTACATATATCGAAATATAAGGGAACCTGGCATTCAGAGTAGAGCCTTGTGGCGGGTTTTTTTTTCCAGTTAGAAGATCCTCTCCATAAATCTCAACAGTTTTTGAGGGGAGCTAATTTAATTGATAGTCAAACGTCTATATTTAAATGATTAATTTAGCTATATATGCATACTTAAAAGAACATAAAACGTAAGGTACTAATTTAGAATTTAATATCATCACTCACATTTCATCAAACAGTTCCATTTAAATTCTTCATGTGCAAATTTGACAGCAAGGGCTTTGTCATCTCTGGAACCTCGTGTAGAATTAATACCGTTTTCTAGAGCAAATCGTGGTCAATTCTGTGGTGTTTAAGACACCGTATTTTTGGAGTCCAGATGTGATTGTGTCTCTGGAAATACTTTCAAAAGTCACAAGAACCCACAGAACAGCTGTTTTTTCAGCTGTAAACTGTAAACCTCACTATGTAATTAGTTATATCTTCATTTTAAAGTCATCTTTCAAACATTTGTTTGTAACACCATCTAATACTTCTGCTGGTGAGGTCACAATCTTAGGGAAACTATATCCTGAAGTCCTACTTTTTTTTTGTCAGTTTCTAAATGATGTGAGGAAGAATCTCCTATGTTCAGCATTCTTTTATATATCAAGCTAGGAAAAATAGTAATTTGCTGCTAATTGAAGAGATCCTAAGAATCAATATTGAAGAGTTCAGGTCTCCCTTCGTTTCCCTTAGAGTGGGCTTTCTAGAACGCTGACCCAGGGATGTTTAAGTATCAGAGGGAACTCTCTCCTCAGATGAGCCGATTCACTGGGGTCCATGGCCCAGGCTGTAAGCTGGACTTCAGTTGAAACCATTATGTGAGCCTGGGCGCGGTCAGTGGCTCATGCCTGTAATCCCAAGATTTTGGGAGCTGAGACAGGGAGATCACGAGGTCAGCCTGGCGACAGAGCAAGACTCCATCTCAAAAAAAAAAAAAAAGAAAAGAAATTATTATGTGCCAGCAATGTCTCGCCCCAGCTCTAGCCTGGCTGGACTGTGTTTCTCTCCAAAAGGGGCTTCCTGTCCTGAGACCTTGGCTTGCTCCTCTTCCTCTTGCTAGATGCTGTTCTCTGTCACTCCCCATGTTTCCATATTTCAACCCACTCGTTCATTGCAGTTCAGCTTCTAAAACGATCCCAAATCCTGGTTAGTCATTTCACACTTTGGATGAGAAGATACGAATAATTGAGCCCAGTCCATCACTATCGTAAAAGCAGCTGAAGATCAAGTTCCATCAAGGTGGAGCCAACAACATCTTTCTTTACTTTTTCAGAGGAAAGCAAGCATATCTTTAGAATTGTGATGAAATCTGCCCTGCAGGCCTCTGAACATGCTCTTGCGTATTTTCTGTGGCCCATTATGGTAATTTCGTCTCCTCTTTACCTTTTTCTGTAACTGGGTGATTATACTGCCAGTCCCTGGGTACTATAATTTGCATTGCAATATGAAGCTTCCATTTAATGCTTGCAAATTATGGGCCCAGGGCTGAAGCTCTAATGTGGGAGTTGCTTCCATTTAAGTCAGAAGAAGTTTACATATACATGAGTGTGGCTCTGGGAATAAAGAACTTCTTTTCATAATCACAATTTAATATTTAAAAATAAAATCTCAGTTAACAGAAAAATAATAGGAGCAGGCTTACCATAAAAGGCAGAGGAGAACTGAAATGAAGTGCTCTCATAAACGTTTCATAAAATACAACCACACACGTATCACACACACGGGAGCAATGCCATAAAAGTTCTTCACAGGAAGAGGCAATGTTCTTTCCATCGCCCTTCCATTTCAGCAAGGATTTGTTCTGAATTCTGAAGTCCCTACAGGTGAGTGCTCACAGGCACTGCAGTATTTCAAAGAAAAGAAGTTACTATCACTGGGCTGGGAAGATGGGGAAAGAGAAATGAGCTCTATCCAGGGAAATCACAGGCAATTGCTATCAGAGGACAAGGATTTTCATATAGATGTGTTCTAGTTCAGGTTTTTCTAGAACACATAGGTTTTTTGTGATCTCAAATTCAGGGGAAAGCATGGTGTTCTGAAGGAGGACAATTTTCCTACAGGTAAGAAGACCCGGGTTCAGTCTCATTTCACCTCCTAACTACCAAGTAACACCTTAGTAAGACCTTGGCTTTGTTATATTTGTTATGGAGATTGAATATGTTGAATAATTGAGAATATCTTGAACATTTAATGTTCTAGTCTGGCTGCTAGTGCTCACTGGTGTGTGAAGACTAGTGTAGCAGTTTCATAGTCTACAGCCACCAAGGCAAATTCTTTACCTAGTGTGTTATTCCAGCATGAAGCTATATAAAGGAATTAGTGGGACACCAGATCTGAAGCCCGGTAGTTGGCTTGTCTCTGATTTGTTGGTCTGGCAAAATGCTTTCTATTCTGTGCAGCAATCTTCCATGGAATTAATTTTTTGTGGAAGATGTGCACACAGGGGTGTGTGTGTGTGTGAGAGAGAGAGAGAGAGACAGTGACAGAGACAAAGACGTACACAGAGAGAGAGAGAGAGAGAGAGAGAGAGAGAGAGAGAGAGAGAGCCAGAGCCAGCTATGCTCTAACAAGTACAGAGTTAAAATACATGGAATTAACAAAACCAAGGACAGAGAGGTGAAATTGAAGATGAGACAGTCCTGAGCCAGATTCTGTTAGAAAAATAGCAACAGAAAAGTACCAGTACTTATAAATAATGCTTTGTTCTCTGCAGTTTAGCTATAAGTCTGTATTTAAATAAGATTTTTTTTTTAAACTTCCCAGAGTACACTGATGTATAAATAAGATTTATATGGAGTGAAGCAATTTCAGGTTCTAGGAAATTCCTTAAGTAAAATTATTTGTTTTATTTAAAAATACTCGTATTAGGTATGTTAATATTTTCCAGTTTTCAATAAAGGTCTGCTTATTTCAAGAAATATCTAATAAAATAAACTAAGATACAAATTCCAAGGCTGCTACCATATAACAAAAAGATACAGATGTTCTCTTGAACTTTATTGTTGTAAAATTGGATGCATATGGAATTGTTCATAATTATTCCCATAATATGAAAAACGTATACTGACAATTTTAAACCTAAAGCTCTTTTTCCAGTCATTTGACCTATTTGGATGCAGCATCATAAAATGCAAAGAATAAAAGCTTTGGCAACCCTGGGCTCAAATCCTGGCATTGCCTCTTCTTTTATGATCTTGAGTGAGTTCCAAAATGTATCTAAGCTTTGGGTTCCTCTCCTATTTAAAAAAAAAAAGTATTTTAGGAGGTGGTTTTGAAAATTAGAGATGATGTATTTAAGTACACAGCAAATGGCACTTGATTGGAACTCTATGATAGCAGCTATTTGCAATAAACTGAATGTTTGTGTCTCCTCAAAGTTTTACGTTGAAACCCTAATCCCAACGTGATAGTATTTGAAGATGGAGTCATTGGGAAGTGATTAGGTCATGAAGGTGGAGCCCTCATGAATGGGATTAGTGCCCTTATATGAAAAGGCCAAGGAGCTAGCTAGCTTTCTTTCTACCATGTGAAGACACAGCAAGAAGTCAACAGTCTGCCACTCAGAAGAGGACCCTCACTAGAACCTGACCATGCTAGCAGCTGGATCTTGGACTTCCAGCCTCCAGAACTGTAAGAAATGTTTCTGTTGTTCATAAACTACCCAGCCTGTGGCACTTTCTTATAGAAGCCTGAGCTGACTAAGACACTACTGTTATTCCATTCCACGAACCTGGCCTGTTGCAACACTCCCAGCTACGTGTCTACATGTAGGATGAGAAACCACTGGTATAAACACAATGCGGACATGAAAACAAGTTCTCTCTTCATTGAGATGGAGGATCATGGAGGAAGCCCTGCTAATATGAACACACATGAAAACTACTCTCTGGCAGTCACCCCTTATTTTCCATGCTCACAGTGACGGGGATAGAATGTCCCTCATTCCCATCCTAGCCACACCATCATTGTAAACATTTGTGCTCCCATTGGAAATTCCAACTTTCTGTGCTCTCATTGGAAGGTCTAATGACCACTTCTGAGGGAGGCTTTCACCTGCATGAGTTGGGAAGCTGAGCCAGAGGTGTCTAGGATCACTTCCGGCAACATACAGAATTTAAGGAGGCCCTAATCTGCAAGAGTGTTAAGGACAACTGCAAACACAAAAACCTTGGCAGCTAAAAAGAAGTCCTGTCACTCCAACAGCTTTTCATCATTTTTTTAAAAGTAAAGAAACACGCACACACCCCCAGAAATGAAAGTGTCTTAGGATGGTGTATGCAGATCTAGCCCCGACCTGTGACATTCCCCATCATTTTCTCCTCACTCTGCTTTGGCGGCCCTGGTCTAGCTTCAGGCCTGCACACCTGTTCTCTTCTGCCTGGAAAGCCCTTCTCCCTGATCTTTTCATGGTTCAGACCCTTGTTACACACAGGTATCTGCTTGAAGTGAAGGCCTCTCTGGCCCTCTCTGGGTAAAAGATCGCTCGCCCCATCCTTCCCTTCCTCCATCCTGCATTCCTCTCCTTCTTTCCCTTCCTTCCTATCATTCCTTAACCACTAGCCTGTTTTCTTATGTTTCTTTTCTTCATTGCACTTAGAACGACTGGCAAATTATTTATTCACTTTTTCTTGTTTTCTTATGTCTGTCTTTAACACTAGAATTTAAATATCATTAGAGTGAGGGATTTGTGCTTACAATGCTGGCATGTAGTAGGCACTCATTCAGTATTTGCAACACAAATAAATAAATAAACAGAGAATCAGAAGACTGGATTGTCTCTTCTAGTAGTAATGACTTTTCAACTCTACAATTCTGCAAGTATTTTCTAAAGGCAATTAGATTAGGAGTATTAATGAATTTCTATTTTCGGTTTACACAAGGTCGTGACTACTTAAACCAGTTCTTATTTAGTAGCTATTTTATTTTCTTCTAATTCAAGTGACTGTGCCCAAAGTTAGGCAAGTGAATCTTTAGGTTGGAAGTGAAATCTGCCATACAGGCCTTTGAGTATTCTCTTGTGTGTGATCTGTGGCCCATTACATAATTGGGCAAGTCTTAAAACTGCAGAAGTGTTTGGTTTCTCTACTACAACAAAACCAACAGTACTGTTTATAAGAAATATTTAGATCCAACGCTGTAAGCTCAAAGGAAGCACATTTCTTTCTCTCACTGTTTCACATTCAGAACCTAGCACAATACTGGGCACATCATTTGATGAGAAACTTAACAAATGCCATTAAATAAATAGACATTCAAGTTTTATTTCTTCTGGTTACTTTAGCATGGTAGACAGCTAATGAACTATTGATTATACTCTGGTGTTTGCATCTAAGTACCCACTCAGTACAGTTATTGGGATGGTGACCCCCCATCCTTTCTCCTTCCTTCTAATGAAATGGCACCTCATTCTCCTTGGTAATCATTTTCCTGCTGCTTTGGTACCTGTTGGCTTCATTCAGCGGATGTTGCTTTTATAGCTACCTCTGTTTTTGTCTTTGTCCCCACCTGTTGCTCCTCTGTGCTTACTGTTTCGCTGTAGCCACCACAATGGCTTCTGAAGATGAAGCATAGTTATGTCATAACTCATGGACAAGCCTTTCTCAGCTCGACCCTGAGTGGGTGACAGTGTCATCCTCAGAGTAATCAGAGGTCTTTGTTCAGTGTCTAATATGCTGTCTGCTCCTTCAATGTGACAACACTGCCTTGAAGGCCTCAGAGCAACTTACCCAAGACGGTACTAGGAGATGAAGGAAAGGCATGCGACTCTTCTTGACTCCACTCGAATACCCCCAGTAGCTCACATCTTTTGATTCTCTTATGAAAAGAAAATCAAATTCTCTTGATTATCTTATCAAAAAGGTTCTGATGAGGGTCCTCTTCTGAGTGACAGAATATTGACTTCTTGCTGTATCTTCACATAGTGGAAAGAAAGCTAGCTAGTTTTCCGGCCTTTTCTTATAAGGGCACTAATCCCATTCATGAGGGCTCCACCCTCATGACCTAATCAAAAGATGTTAAAGTGAAAACTCCTTAGGGTGTTTCCAAAATCTTCCCCAGCTGGTGAATATTATCCTCCCACGGATGCTGGGCAGGCCTTTTCTCCCCTTCTGGTCTGAAAAAGTCCTCTTTAGTGTCCACTCCCAATGCCCTAGAAACACTCCTGCAAATGAGACCCTAGAGATCTGGAGTTACCAGCAGGTACAAATTAAGTCCGTACTTGGATTCTTGTTACATATTTAATTTAGTTGACCAATATCCCCCCAAAAAGGAAAAAGATAAAAGAAAAGTAGAGGACTTTATTATAATTTTAACAATTATTTTCAAAACTTTTCTAACTTGATATTTACTTAAGAAATATTTTCCAGCTCTCCTCTCCTGAAACAAGTAAATTTTGCTCTGTTGCCTTTAGCTTTACACATCATCAAAACCCTGAAATTCCATAACGCATCCTTAATTATAACTTTATTTCATGTTTTTATTTTTTAGAATAAGACTTTAATGACTGACCCCAACTGCCCCTCTGAGGGTAGAGATTTCCACCTCTGACTTCACAAAGTCTATTTCAGTGAAGGACAACTCTGTCCATCAGCAGAAGAACCAAATTCTTTATAGAATATCGGCTTTTAACTCATTTTTTATGATGCAGAACCAAATATAAGATTTTTATTAACATGTTGGCTAAATTTTTCCTGCTCAGGATAAACAGTGGATCTCAGGAAAAAAAATTAGAGCATATAAACCCTAAAATGTTTTAATGGGAATTTGTTTTTTTGTGGATGCCTAGTATGTATCTGAGAAAGTGTTAAATATGGTCGATGCAAAGAAGAATGGGCCATGTTCTAAGCCCTTAAGAAGCACAGTCTAGTAGAACAAATAACTTACTTATGTTAGGTGTAAAGGAATAATCACCCTGCTGGACATAATTGATATATTTCAGACCTCTGAAGGAATAGAGAAGATGGAGCCACTTCCTTGCCTGCTTTAGTCTGTGGTTTGAATAAGGGAGGTGGATGAGACATTGAGAACCAAGCAAGGGCATTTCCTATCCATCCTCCCTCTTTCCCTTCTTTCTTCTTTTTTTCTCCTCCTTCTCTTTCGTCTTCTTCGTCTCTCTCTCTCTCTCTCTCTTTACGTCTTGACTTCACAAAACTCCCCCACTTGTAATCATTTCCTTCTGTCTCCCCACCAGTATCTGTTCTTCATTTCCTCTCACAACTCAGTGATACGTATAGGTGAGGAAAGATGTTTCTTTGGAACTTCTGTCATCAAATGGAAATGATAATGTCCAAGTCTCTCAGTTCTTTAAAGGCATTTGCTCTCTAAAGCATTTTTAAAACAGCCCTGTTCACTGAAGGTAAGTGACGCTCTGGAGTCAAGAGTCTTTTCTTTTGCCACAAGGAGGGGAGGAAATTGTTTATTACACACTTGGAGGGGTGCCAGTATATTTGTTGAATTTATTGCAAACCTGCTTTAGGGTACTATTGGCTCATTAAACTCTGTTTTTTAATGAACAAGAAGCCAAATAAAACCTGATAAGACCATCTGGACCATACTAGGGGCAATGCTAGCTATTAATACCTGCAAATTACTTACACTTTAAAATAATCAGTTTCACTCTGACTAATTAAGTCATATTTCCTCCAGAAAATAGAAGCGAGACAATGTTTTAATAGTTCCTTACCTCCTTTTGCATCATTTGACTTGACGCATGATAGTTTGAAAATTTTTTAGAGCATGTATTTACATGAAATAACTTAAAATTATAACTGATGTTTATGTTAATAATGTCAAGAGTATACTGACTACCTGGTATGAGCCATTAATACATACTATGTATATTATTGTCATTTTATACACATTTCCATTTCAAACTGTATCCATGCAAGATAAGCAGTGTTCTTGCTATTTATCAAATGAAAAAAATTGAACACCAGAAAAGTTAAATATCTTCTTTAATTCACACAGCTAGCAAGTGGCAAAGCCAAGATGTAAGTGTAGTTCTGTATATTAACACTATCTGATGTATATTTATATGTGTCATGTAAATTATATGATAAATCATTCTCATGTTATTTTATTTTCAAAGAATTGTTGGAATTGAAATATAACCATTTTCTTTTCTGTATAAGAGTAATTCTGTTAGTCTGTTCTCACGCTGCTAATAAAGACATACTTGAGGCTGGGTAATTTATAAAGGAAAGGGGTTTAATTGAATCACAGTTCAGAATGGCTGGGGAAGCCTCAGGAAACTTACAATCATGGTAGAAGGGGAAGCAAAAATGTCCTTCTTCACATGGCAGAAGCAAGGAGAAGAATAAAAGCCAAGTGAAGGGGGAAGCCCCTTATAAAACTATTAGATCTCATGAGAACTCACTTACTATCAAGAGATCAGCATGGGAGAAACCACCCCCATGACTCAATTATCTTCACCTGGTCCTGACCTTGACATGTGGGGATTATTACAATTCAAGGTGAGATTTGGGTTGGGACACAGAGCTAAACCATATCAGTAATATAGGCTGGTTGGTGGGAGAGGAGATGACAATCGGTGATAGATGTCAACAAATTTTTTGGACCGAGAAAGGAGATTAACTAATTGGTGACTGACAACAGAATACAGAAAACTGAAATTTTACAATCTGCAGAAAGAGAATATGAACAAGAAACAGTTGACGTCTACTACAGAGCTTTGGGAAGGCTCAGAAGTAAGGACCTCCCACAGCGGTGTGCTGGTAAAGAAACTCTCTAGCAAAACAAGAAAAGGTTGGATTTGTAGTGCTTGTTGATTTCTGTCTTGCAGACCCTCCCACTATAAGCAATTTCAAGCAACCAACAGCTCCAGCACAACACTGAGCCAGGTATCTCAGAAGGCGAGGCAAGAAATGAAACTGACAACAGCAGGATTGATCTGAAGTCTTTAAATTTTAAAACATTTTTAGATTCCGAATGTACGTGTGCAGCTTTGTTACACGGATATACTGCTAAAGGTGAGGTTTGGGGGCTTCTAGTGTACCCACTACCCAAATAGCAAACCTGTATCCCACAGGTAATTTTTCAACCCTCCTACTGTCCCCTCTTTTGGAGTCTCCAGTGTCTGTTTTTTCCATCTTTATGTCTATGTGTACCATTGTTTAGCTTCTACTTTTATGTGAGAACATGTGGTATTTGATTTTCTGTTACTGAGTTATTTCACTTAGGATAATGGCCTCCAGCTCCATCTGAGTTACTGCAAAGGACATTATTCTTTTTTGTGGCTGCATGGTATTCCATGGTGTATAAATGTTACATTTCCTAATCAACTAATCTAATCAACTGCTGATGGACACTTATGTTGATTCTGTAACTTTGCTATTGTGAATAGCATTGTGATGAACATAGAAGTGCAGGTCTATTTTTGATATAATGATTCCTTTTCCTTAGGGCAGATACCCACTAGTGGGATTGCTGGGTTGAATGGTAGCTCTATTTTTAGTTCTTTGAGAAATCTCTATACTGTTTTCCATAGGGGTTGAACAAATTTACATTCCCACCAACAGTGTATAAGAGTTCCCTTTTCACTGCATCCTCACTAACAACTGTTGTTTTTTTGACACTATAATACTAGGCATTCTGACTGGTGTGAAATGATATCTCACTGTGGTTTTAATTTCCATTTCTCTGTTGCTTAGTGATGTTGAGCATTTTCTCATGTTTGTTGGCAAGTTGTTTGTCTGGTTAGAAGCTCTTTTAAAAAGGAGTTAAACTCACTCTACAGAGAACTTCCATGACCTCAGTCAGAGACAAGAATTTATTATTGGAGATAATGAACCACAACCATTTACCCTTCAAGCACAGCAGAGGAAGAGTGAGTGTAGTACTGAAACTTTAAAAGATTAGTATATTAGTCTGTTCTCACACTGCTAATAAAGACATACCTGAGACTGGGTAATTTACAAAGGAAAGTGGCTTAATGGACTCACAGTTCCACATGGCTGGGGAGGTATCACAATTATGGCAGAAGGTGAATGAGGAGCAAAGTCATGTCTTACATGGCAGCAGACAAGAGATTGTGTGCAGGGGAACTGCCCTTTTATAAAACCACCAGTTCTTGTGAGAGACTTACTATTGCAAGAACGGCATGGGAAAAGCCCACCCCCATAATTCAATTACCTCCCACTGGGTCCATCCCACAACACTTGGGGATTATGGAGAGCTATAATTAAAGATGATATTTGGGTGGGAACACAGCCAAACCATATCAATTAGTCTAGGAGTTTTAATGTCTAACGGGCTTTCTAGAGAGCAAGGGGACAGGAGAGAGAGAGAGAGAGAGAGAGAGAGAGAGAGAGAGAGAGAAAACAGAGGAAGTGGGAAAAATATTGTAGAAATAATGTAAAGAAACTTCTGAGAACTGGCAGATATATATTTCCTAACAATGCTCAGTACGCTGAATTTAAAAGACTCACACTAGGGCACATAGTGAAATTTAATAACATTGGGGATAAAGAGACAAGCCAAAACATTTAGAGAGAGAGAGACAGAGACATAGAAAGAGAGAGAAAATGCCATATAAAAAATGGGGCTTATAATAAGTATTAGGCTTCTCAGCATCAAGTCAAGACACTCAAAAACAGTGAAGCATGGCTTTAAATATGGGTAGAAATTATGTCTAACCTAGAATTGTATCCTTATTCATGAACCATGAAGATAGAACAAAGACACATCCAGACATGTAACAAGTAAAGAAACCAAAAAACAAAACCAACTTCCCATGTATTCTTTCTTAGGAAATCTTTGGAGGATCCTTCCTTCCTTCCTTCCTTCCTTCCTTCCTTCCTTCCTTCCTTCCTTCCTTCCTTCCTTCCCGCCCTCCCTCCCTCCCTCCTTCCTTCTTTCCCTCTTGCTTTCTTTCGAGACAGGGCTTTGTGCTGTTACCTAGGTTGGTATGCAGTAGTGTCATCACAGCTCACTGAAACCACCAGCTCCTGGGCTCAAGTGGTCTTCCCAGCTCATCTCCCAGGTAGCTGGGACTACAGATGTGTGCCACCACCCTGGCTAATTTTTTGTAGATATAGGGTCTCATTTTGTTGCCTAGGTTGGTCTCCAACTCCTGGCATCCAGTGGTCCTCCTGCCTCTGATCTTCCAAGCTGCTGGGATTATAGCTGTGTACCAACACGCCCAGCTCTGAGGCTTTTCTTATGTAAATAAAGAATAAACCAAGAAAGAGGATGACATGGAGTACCCACAACAAGAGCTCAAACTTGAGAGAGAAGAAAAGGGAGTTTCCATGTGTATGGAGACAGCAAATCTCAGGATGTCACCTGTGGAGCCAAGCAGCTGGTCACATGGAGCAAAAGGAAGGCTCCCAGAGAGAACCGTTAAGTAAAGTGATGAGATGGATGGCCTGATGTGTTTGATCCTATTGAGAGGGACTTCATGCTTCTGATGAAAAGTTTGGGTATGGATTAGTAATAGCTACATTAAAAAAATTAAGGAAGCAAGCAAACACATGAGGCTGTGATTATAATAACTTCAGAAAATAAAAGTTGTGTGAGAAAGTGTATGTAATCATAGATACCACCTGGCTCTATGATACAGGTGCTAGAGCATCAGACTCCACAGCATGATGTCATTCATTATATGAATTGAGATTTGATGTGGTCAAGGAAAACCAGAGATATGGCAGTTGACCTGGGAATGTATTGATTTGTAACTATCATAGTTTTTCAGTAGCTTCCCCTTGTCGTTATCTTAGGGTGTTATTTCGCCCCCCCAACAAAATTCTGCCTTCTTCTCTAGGATCCTATGATCAATGAAAATAAGAAACACTCTGGAGCAATTCCTGTCTTTATTTAAGCAGGTGCTAAGTAATTATAGACATCATTAACATTTAAAGGATGTGTTTCCTTTTAAGTCCTTAAAGTACATGTTCACATTTATGTTTCCTATGAAAAGTAAATTTCAATGAGAAGAAACAAAATGGCAACACAGTTTGAAAAGCCCAAATCTTGACTGGTTCTGGTAGATAGATATGTGACAGGTGGCTTCACCTTCCTGAAATCACTATTTTATTCTGAAAAGAATGGAAGTCACTCTGACTTAGAATTCCTTTAGAAATAATGGGGCCTGGTTGGGACCGGTGGCTCACGCCTGTAATCGCAGCACTTTGGGAGGCCGAGGCGGGCAGATCACGAAGTCAAGAGATCAAGACCATCCTGGCCAACATGGTGAGACCCGTCTCTACTAAAAATACAAAAATTAGTTGGGCGTGGTGGCACGCGCCTGTAGTCCCAGCTACTCAGGAGGCCAAAGCGGAAGAATCGCTTGAACCTAGGAGGTGGAGGTTGCAGTGAGCCGAGATTGCACCACTGCACTCCAGCCTGG
>CAUYLG010008244.1:0-12392 GCA_963573385.1 Cacajao melanocephalus | reverse complement strand
GTGTGGCTCCTCCGCCGGGAATCTCCTAGTCTGTGGGCAACAAAAATTCGTCTGAAAGTGTGGCGTCCACTCGCTCTCTGCGCTTTCACTGGGAGCTACAATCCTGAGCTGTTGTTAATCGGCCATCTTGGATCTCTCTCTGGCAGCTATGTGGTCTTAATCATGCTACCTAACTTCTCCGAACCTTAGTTTTCTCAACTATGAATTGCAGATAACATGGACTAAATGAAATAATTTACATCATAGTGATTAAGTTTTAAGTTCCATACTGCTATGGTGTAAATGTGAAACAACAGTCAGGTTAGTATATGTTGCCCTTTCTCCTACTTACACCTCGCTTCTTGTTCCAGTATAACTTATTAACTTATTAACTATAATGTTCCAATATAACTTATTAGAGGTGAAAGGACATTGCTGATGAAAATATTGAGCCTGTATAAATTTGCTGGCTCACTATTCTTCATTTACTCACTGGCTTGCTTTTCTATTTGATAATGATGTAATCTGTATTAGTATATACAAACATGGTTGGTCTTCTTTATAATGCTGGCTCACATTTGTTAAATAAAAAGCTGACATTTACATGTTAGGTACAGGGCTTACCAAGAGAAGAAGGTCTCAGGCTTGTCTTCATTCACTCTGTGGGTTAGCCTGGCTACATTCCTGCCAGTATACCTAGTCAAATTAGCTGTGTTAGTAACATGATGAGGTTCACAAAAACATAGTTTTTCTTTTTGATTGCACTTTCCTTGCACTATGTAGACAATGACAATGGGAACAGGAGTCATATAATACTCATCTGTTTCTCAACTACAGCAGCCAAATGTCACGGGCTTGTCCTCTAGTACCTTGGTGTTTAGACAAGTCTAACATGTTAGCACAAAAAAGCAGGGCGCAATGTTGTCTTTGTCCTCAATCCTAGGCTGCTCTGGAAAGCCTTTTGGAATGTATACATTATTCTCAAGGCTGTTGAAAGAGATGAATACTGTATACCCTCATGAATGGCTTGCTGTATACACCTTTCCTGGAAAGCCAAGGGAAATTCTCAGCCCCTGATTTCTGGCTGAGGAAACTATACCTCCAATCTGAGACTATCTGTTTGTTACATGTGAAAAGAATGTGGATTATGAATCACTTTACCAAGCATTCAGAAACCATGTACAAAAGAACCTGACCAAATATTTAGGTACCTACAGCATAGTGTATTTGTGTGTGTGTGTGTGTGTGTGTGATTCTGGGAGCTTACTTTGTAAACCTGTTTTTCTTTTGCATACTGAAAGGGAAGAAGTCCTCCCTAATAATTCAATTATATTAGAATACAAATTGGAATTTCAATGCTTTTGCTGGTTCTTTGTGCTGTTGAAGGCTAGAGGTGATTGTGATTTGTTTACCACAGTTTCCCACTTGTTTTTGGTGATGTAAATACAGACTAAGAACTTATTAGAGGTTGAATGAGGGAAAGTGAAGTTTCTGTGTACAAATATAAGTCTTTTGGAAAACTGTCAGCTTGAAGCAGGAGAGGGAAAGTGAAGTATCTTGATGGGAGAGATGGAGACCGGAGAAAAGGGTAGAAAGCTTTGGCCTAAGGAACTCTGGCCAGTAAGGAATTCCCTTGGCAGGGAAAAGACACTGGCATCTTATGAGTGAGGTCTACAACTAATTTTGAAGTTATTTCCTAGAATATCCTATTCTATTTCCCTTGAACTTTAGTAAAACCTGATTTACACACACTCTAGTGGTTCACTAGGAAAATAAAAGTTTCCATGTCTTACTTCCATCAGGGGGGAATGGAGGGTAGAGGAAAGAGGACAGGGGTACAGAAGGTTAGTTTTAGATAAAAGATCAAAATTCAATACAGGAAATTGGAACCAGAAGTAACTGGGGGAAATGTCAGGCATTCAAGAATCCTTGCAGCAAGAGGGAGAAAGATAAATATTTGAGTTTCTATATTTGAATACTAAAGACAAAAATGGCTGCCAAAATTAAAGCAATTGGGGAGATAACCAACTCCATTGTTATATTTGGGAGATACTAGAGCTACATGAAATACACACATGCACAAACTTTATTCCTCTATATACTTTTGCATTTGCAACAAAACATATGAGGAAGTAATCTGGTCACATACAACCCTCAAACCCCCTGATTTGTAATGTTATACTCTAAGAAGGGTCAGCATATGTCTGAGAGAGCATTTCCAGATCGTCCGGGCTATTCTCAAATACTTTCTACCCAGAGTCAGATCCTTTCAGGGATGTAGTATTAAGTGATGTGGTTGCTATGGTATGTTTCTGCTGCTGACTCATGTTTCACATTCTGCAGCAATGGGGCCTACAGAGATAATCCCAGAAAACCTGTAGGCCCTAGAGTAAGACTGCCTCAGCTTCCACGGAATTCACAGTGTAGTGGGAGAGAAAGCCAAACACACACTTTATAATAATAAAATGTGATAAGTTCTATAACAGAGATCTATATCGGGTGCTGTGGGAGCACAGAGAATGGAATCTTTTACTCTGCCTGGAGAGGACACAGGGAGACTAAAGGAAGCATTCCTCCACAAAGTGATGTCTGAGCTGTCATTGATGGAAAGAAATGGGAGAGTGGGACATTTTAGGCTGAAGGGAACAATGCCCACAAAGACTCAAGGTGTGAAAAAGCTTGGAATATTCTGGGGACAGTATAGCCTGCCTGTTGGGGTTATCTAGAGGGAAGTGGAGAAGAAATGGCAGAGATTATAAAGAAGTGAACATTCCACGTTAGGAATTTGAACTGTATGGGGAGCTAGTTATTATTCCAAGACACCTGTGGGGATTAGTAGGTTGAGACAGCCATCTGAGTTTTTGAAGGAGTTTTTGAAGAAGTGGAGGACAGGCAGGTCTGCAATAGTTGTAAGAGCTGAACTAAAACACGGTCACTGCTGCCAACCTATACATTCCTTCCAACCTTTGTCGTGAGTTTATCTACTTCTGACAGTTTGCTGTCCTTGACTATAATTCTTCCCTATATCACTAATATACAATAATTAATGTTTTAGGCTCTGAGTCTGTCTTGTTTGATAATTTTACAGATATCATCTGGATAAAATGTTACCGCAGGCAGAGACATCCCACAGTATTGCTTGTTCCAATACCTTCTACTTATCCCACCCTACCTCCATCTTCACTATCATTTTTTGGATGTTTCAAAAAATAATAAAGCAGGCACAAAATAACTGAACTACAAAGTTGGGGTGAGGCATTATTAGTTCCACAATGATTACTTCACAATAATCATAATCACTTTCTCAGATATCACTTGATTTCAGAACAATTTTCTCAGCTATCTATTGATTTAAGAATGTCACAGAGTGTGACTTCATCTCTGGGCTGCAAGGCTGGTTCAACATATGCAAATCAATAAATGTAATCCATCACATAAACAGAACCGAAGACAAAAACCACGATTATCTCAATAGATGCAGAGAAGGCCTTTGACAAAATTCAACAGCCCTTTATGCTAAAAACTCTCAATGAACTAGGTATTGATGGAACATATCTCAAAATAATAAAAGCTATTTATGACAAACTCACAGCCAATGTCATACTGAATGGGCAAAAACCAGCACAAGACAAGGATGCCCTCTCTCACCACTCCTATTATGCATAGTATTGGAAGTTCTGGCCAAGTCAGTCCGGCAAGAAAAAGAAATAAAAAAGAAATAAAGCATATTCAATTAGGAAAACAGAAAGTCAAATTATCTCTATTTGCAGATGACATGATTGTGTATTTAGAAGACCCCATCATCTCAGCCCAAAATTTTCTTAAGCTGATAAGCGACTTCAGCAAAGTCTCAGGATACAAAATCAATGTGCAAAAATCACAAGCATTCCTATATGCCAGTAACAGACAAACAGAGAGCCAAATCATGAGTGAAGTCCCATTCACAATTGCTACAAAGAGAATAAAATACCTAGGAATACAACTTAGAAGGGATGTGAATGACCTCTTCAAGGAGAACTACAAACCACTGCTCAAGGAAATAAGACACAAACAAATAGAAAAATATGCCATGCTCATGAATAGGAAGAATCAACATCGTGAAAATAGCCATACTTTCCAAAGTAATTTATAAAATCACTGCTATCCCCATCAAGCTACCATTGACTTTCTTCACAGAATTAGAAAGAATTACCTTTAATTTCATATGGAACCAAAAAAGACCCTGCATAGCCAAGACAATCCTAAGTAAAAAGAACAAAGCTGGAGGCATCACGCTACTGACCTCAAACTATACTACAAGGCTACAGTAATCAAGACAGCATGGTACTGGTACCAAAACAGATATATAGATCAATGGAACAAAACAGAGGCCTCATAAATAACACTACACATCTACAACCATCTGTTCTTTGACAAACCTGACAAAAACAAGCTATGGGGAAAGGATTCCCTATTTAATAAATGGTGTTGGGAAAACTGGCTAGCCATATGCCAAAAGCTGAAACTAGATCGCTTCCTTACACCTTATACAAAAATTAACTCAAGGTGGATTAAAGGTTTAAACATAAGACCTAAAACCATAAAAACCCTAGAAGAAAACCTAGGCAATACCGTTCATGACATAGGCATGGGCAGGGACTTCATGACTAAAACACCAAAAGCAATGGCAACAAAAGCCAAAGTAGACAAATGGAATCCAATTAAACTAAAGGGCTTCTGCACAGCAAAAGAAACTATCATCAGAGTGAACAGGCAACCTACAGAATGGGGGAAAATTTTTGCAATCTACCCATCTGACAAAGGGCTAATATCCAATATCTACAAAGAACTTAAACAAATTCACAAGAAAAAAAAAACCATCAAAAAGTAAGCTAAGGATATGAACAGACACTTCTCAAAAGGAGACATTTATGTAGCCAACAAGCATATGAAAAAAGCTCATCATCACTGGTCATTAGACAAATGCAAATCAAAACCACATTGAGATACCATCTCACACCGTTAGAATGGTGATCATTAAAAAGTCAAGAGACAACAGATGCCTGAGAGGATGTGGAGAAATAGGAATGCATTTATACTGTTGGTAGGAGTGTAAATTCGTTCAACCATTGTGGAAGACAGTATGGCAATTCCTCAAGGATACAGAACTAGAAATACAATTTGACCCAGCAATCCCATTACTGGGTATATGCCCAAAGGATTATAAATCATTTTATTTTAAAGATACATGCAAATATATGCTTATTGCAGCAGTGTTTACAATAGCAAAGACTTGGAACCAACCCAAATGCCTATCAATGATACACTGGATAAAGAAAATGTGGCACATATACACCATGGAATACTATGCAGCCATAAAAAAAGGATGAGTTCATGTCCTTTGCAGGGACATGGACGAAGCTAGAAACCATCATTCTCAGCAAGCTAACACAAGAACAGGAAACCAAACAGCAGGTTCTCACTCATAAGCGGGAGTTGAACAATAAGAACACATGGACACAGGGAGGGGAACATCACACAGTGGGACCTGTTGGGGGGTTGTGGGATAGGGTAGGGATAGCATTAGGAGAAATATCTAATGTAGATGACAGGGTGATGGATGAAGCAAACTATCATGGCATATGTATAACTATGTAAGAAACCTGCACATTCTGCACATGTACCCCAGAACTTAAAGTATAATTTTAAAAACAGAAAATAAATAAATAAAAGATTTTGATGAGAACAGGAAAAAAAGAAATGTGCTATTTATTCTCCCCATACATACATCGGGGTTTTTCCAGCTATTTTTTTTAAGACGGTCTTGCTCTATCACCCTGGCTGGAGTGCAGTGGTATGATCATACCTCCCTACAGCCTCAAACTTCTGGTTGATCAAGTGATCCTCTTGCCTCAGCCTCCCAAGTAGCTGGGACTATAGGAGGCTGGCTAATTTTTAAATTTTTTCGTGGAGGTCTCACCGTATTTCCCAGGCTGGTCTCAAACTCCTGGCTTCGAGCAAGCTGCTTGCTTCACCCTCCCGAAGTGCTGGGTTTATAGACTTCATCGAGCCTCTTTCTTTTTCTTCTTTTCATTTCTAGTTCAATTATATTGTGATCTAAGAGCAAACGCTGTATTATTTCTATTCTTCTAAATTTATTAAGGTATGTTTTATGGCTCCGAATATGTTCTATCTTGGTAAACATTCTGTGTAAGCTGAGAAGAATCTGTATTTTGCTGTTGTTGGATGAAGTGCTCTACAGATTTTCATTATATCCAGTTGATTGATAGTGTTCAACTCTGTCCTTACAGATTTGGTGCCTGCTGGATCTATTAACTTCTGATAGAGAAGTGTTGAAGAATCTAACTATAATAATGGGTTTGTCTATTTCTCCTTGCAGTTCTATTAGTTTTTGCCTCACACAGTTTAATTCTCTGTTGTTAGTCACATACATATTAAGGATTATTATGGCTCCTTGGACAATTGACTCCTTTATCATTAAGCAATGCTTTTCTTTATTGTGATAATTTTCCTTGCTTTTAAATCTTCTCTAAAATTAATATAGCAACTCTTGCTTTCTTTTGATTTGTGTTGGCATGGTATATGTTTCTTCATCTATTTATGAGTACTCTATAAATGTCTTTATATTTAATGTGGTTTTCTTGCAAAGAACATATAGTTGGGTCTCATTTTTTGATCCCCTCTAACAATCTCTTTTAATTTGTGCTTTTAGACCACTGACATTCAAAGTGATCATTGATATAGTTAGATTAATACCTACCATATTTATTTCATTCTCTATTTTTTCCCCTTGTTCTTTGTTCCTAATTTTGCCTTCACTCTTTTTCTGTCTCCTGTGGCTTTGAGCATTTTATATGATTCCTTTCTCTCTTCTTTCTTAGCATACTAGCTACACTTTTTTTTTTTAATTTTTTTTTAATAGAGATGGGGTTTCACCATGTTGGCCAGGCTGGTCTCGAACTTCTGACCTCGGGTGATCTGCCTGCCTCGGCCTCTCAAAGTGCTAGGATTACAGGTGTGAGCCACCTCACCCAGCCAACTATCCTTCTTTTTAAACTTTTTTAGTGGTTGCCCTCAAGTTTGTGATATACCTTTACAACTAATTCAAGCCTGCATTTAAATAACGCTATATGACTTCATAGGTATTATGAGTATCCGATAATAACAAAATATTCCTAATTTTTCCTTCACATTTCTTGTACCGTTATTTCACTTATATATAAGTGCATGCATGTATACACATATATATATGCACGTGTTTATATACATATTTGGGTTTTTTAAACAAGATCTCATTTTGTCACCCAGGCTGCAGTACAGTGGCATAATCATAGCTCACTGCAGTCTCAACCATCCAGGCTCAACTGATCATTCTACTTCAGCCTCCCAAGTAGCTGAGACCATGGGCATGCACTGCTAGAGACGAAGTCTCACTGTGTTTCCCAGTTTTATCTTACACCCCTGGGCTTAAACAATCTACTGGCCTCAGCCTCCTAATGTGCTGGGATTACAGGTGTGAGCCACCATGCCTAGCCTATATTTGTTTTTTCCCCAAGATACATACACATAAATATAGAGATATTCGTAAGTATATACAATTGAATACACTGCTGTTATTTTGAACTTAACTTTCAGGTCAATAAAGAATAAGAAAACCAAAGGTTTTTATCTTCACAAATTCCTCTTCAGTACTCTTCCTTTCTTTATGCAGACCCTGTTTATCTGTTAGATCAATTAAGAATTTAAAAAATAAAGGTTTTTATTTTATCTTCACAAATTCCTCTTCAGTGATCTTTATGCAGATCCAAGTGTCTGACCTATATTATTTTTTGTCTCTTTAAAGAACCTCTTTTAACATTTCTTTCAAGGCAGGTCTACTGGTAACAAATTCCTTCAATATTTGCTTGTCTGACAAAGTCTTTATATCTTCCTTCACTTTTGAACAGTTATGAGGTGTACAGAATTCTAGATTGGCGTTTTTTCCCCTTAAACACTTGAAATATTTCAATCTACTCCCTTTTTTGCTTGCATGGTTCTGAGAAGTCAAATGTAATTCTTGTTTTTCTTGCTTTATACATAAGGTACTTTATTTTCCCTCTGGCTTCTTCCAGGATTTGTTTCTTTGATTTTTTTGTAGTTTGAAAATAATATGCCTACTTTTCATTTCTGTGTGTTTGGGGATTTGGATTTTTTTTTTTTGGCATTTATTCTGCTTGGTGTCCCCTAAGATTCCTACATTTGTGGGTTAGCATCTAACATTAATTTGGGAAAACTCTCAGTTATTATTGTTTCAAATATTTCTTCCATTCCTTTTTCTCTTTCTTCTCCTTTTAGTATTCCCATTGTGTATATGTTACACCTTTGTAGCTGCCTTACAGTCCTTATATATTATATTATTTTTTATGATTATTCATTGTTCCATTTGATTTTCATGTTTGGAGATTTCTGTTGAGATATCCTCAAGCTCAGAGATTCTTTTCTCGGCCATGTTCAGTCTACTAATAAGCCCATCAAAGACATTCTTTATTTCTGTTACAAAGTTTTTTATCTATAGCATTTTTTTTCCAGGATTTTCATTTCAGTAGAAATACTAACATAGTTCATCTGTTGTTGCATGTTGCCCTAATTTATCCATTAGAGCCCTTATCCTGTTAATCATAGTTGTTTTAATTCCAAATCCCTGCTATGTCTGGCTCTGATGCTTATTCTGTCTCTTCAAATTGTACTGCTTGCTTTTTAGAATGCCTTTAATTTTTTTTCTTTTTCTTTTTTTAAGACAGTGTCTTGCTCTGTCATCCGGGCTGGAGGGCTCACTGCAGCCTCAATCACCTAGGCTCAAGCAATCCCCCTGAGTAGTTGGATACTGAGGTACCCCACCATGCCTGGCTAATTTTATGTAATTTTTGTAGAGACAAAGTTTCATCATGTTACCCAGGCTGGTGTAATTACTTTCTTGATAACTGGACATGATGTACATAGCAAAATGAACAGCTGTAAACAGGCCTTAACAATGTGGTGATATGGTGTGGGGGAAAGGAAAGCATTGTTTAGTGCTATGTTTAGGTCTCGGTCTTTTGGTGAGCCTAGGCCTCTGGACTGTGAACTTCACAGGTGCTTCTCAGTTCTCCACTACCCCTACCTCTGCCCTTAGGTGAAAGATGATGGCTGAAGTGGGCTGGAGTTAGGTATGTTCCTTTTCTCAGTTGAGTTCTGTTCTGATAAAACCCCAGCAGGTTAGGCTCTAGTTAAATAGTTTCTCCTGACAGGAGAATATGTTAAGAAGAAGAGAATGCTCTGGAATATTTCAAAATGCTTCCTTCTCTCCCATCCCTTGCCAGAAGCACAAAGAGATTTTTATCTGATATTTACTATAAGAACCTGGTTGAGCTCCTGGAGGTAAAACTCATAAAAGCATGACGGTTCCCCTATGACTGGGTTCTCCTAGAGTTATTTTTAACTCTCAGGTTATGTTCAGACTGAATCTCCACCAATTCATCAGTTACAGTTCAGGTGTTCCTACCTTGGCACTGGTTCCAACGGTGTTTTCCACTCAGGAGTCTCCGCCTGGGAAGCCTTGACTCCCTGTCTGCACCTGTTTCTCTCTCCAGTCTTAGGGGGCAGCAGTCTGTCCTGTGTCCTCATCTCACCTGTGGATACAAGAATCGTAGCTAATTTTTCAATCTGTTCAGCTACTTACTAGTTGTAGGATGAAGTTGCAACTTCCAGCTCTTTGCTTTTGGAACTAGAAACGAGCTATCCTGTATTTTTCTTTCTTGACCTTTTTCCAACCATCTTTTGTAATCAGACAGCATTTTACATGGATTGTGTATGAGCTGTGGATGAGGACAAATCCCCCTAAAAAGAGAATTCCATTAAAACAAATTCACAGTTGGCTCCTTGTCTCTAGTCTAAGGGCAGAAATGCCAGAAAAATGGTTCTTCTGGAATGGATTTCCCTGGTCATAACTCTAGGTGCATTTAGGAGCGTAAGAGCAGCATTCTGCCCTGCCTGAAGGCTAGCCACCTGTCTTCTGCACAAACAACTCCATCATCTATTCCACTGCTCACTCAGGAGCAAGACTTTGTCACTGGATGATTTTGGCCCATAGTCCTGATTCTTTAAACAAATGCCCAGGATATGCACTCATCCTTATAACGGTTTTCTTCTAGTTCCAGTGTTGCCTTGGATAGAAAATATCAGATTATGCTTTAATGCTGTACTTGTTCCTGGGCCCTTTAAGTCTTTATGTTCATTGATACCAGGCACCAAGCTTTATTTCTTTTATACTCCCCAACATTAAGATGTCTATGGAAGATGTATAATAATTAAAAGTCTGTATTCATTGAATTCTACCAGCAGATGAGCAACTCTTCAGACTACTTATCGGAGCCAGCAAAGCGACTGTCAGCTTGAGGATGGCATCTGGTGGAGCAAACTCCTGCACTTCCTGACTTTTTCTTGATCCAGGCAGAGAACATAAAACTCATTGCATCCAGATACCTGCCTTGAGCCTCAGATTAAGGCAAAATGCCAGGGTTTATATGAGCTTCTGCAGTTCCCATCTCCTGCCCTGAGCTATAATTAGCACACAAGGAAGTCAACAGGAGGTATGAGAGCATGTCTTCAAAATGGAATGAAAATCAACTGGGAAATGATTTGCTTTACAGAAAGTTGGTATGCATTCAGAGTTCCAGGAATATCTTAAAATGAGATCGATTACATGTTAAAGGCAACATCGACATATGCTCAAGTTGTCTAGTCAGTGAAGATAATACAAAAGAAGTTTCCAGATGATCTTTTAAAATACCTCCCTTCCATCATATGACGATAGAAATCTCTTTTTTAAAGTAGGAAAAGTGGGAATATTAATACATTAATCATTGAAAAAAATATACACAAACCTTCTAATGCTCTTCAGCCCCTTAATATTCTACATGAAATTTAAAAACTTTTTATTATGGAAATTTCAAATGTATAAAAATGAATAGAAGAGTATAATGAGCCTTCATGTAGCTTTAACCCAATTTAAATAATTGTCAACTCATAGTCAATTTCATTTCATCTATACCTCAACCCATTTTTCCCACTTCTCCAAATTATTTTAAAGCAAATCCTAAATATATCATTTCTTTTAAACATTTCAGCAAGCTAAATCCAACGATAACACCAGTTCCCCCCTCCAAATTTTGTTACTTATTCCTGGTTATTAGTAGTCAAGAGTTGCTTAAAACTTTGAGATAGCTTCTGTTAATGTAAACATGTTTACTTATAAATTCCTTTACAGTAAGATTTGGTTACTTCATTCATTTATTTATTTGTTCATTCATAATATGTTAAAAACATGGGCCAGGCAAAGTGGCTCACATCTCTAATCCCAACACTTTGGGAAGTCGACGCAGGCAGATTGCTTTGAGCTCAGGAGTTCAAGACCAGCCTATCCAAACCCCGTCTCTACAAAAAACACAAAAATTAGCCAGGCGCGGTGGCACACGCCTATAGTCCCAGCTACTTAGGAGGCTGAGGCACGGGAAATGAATGAACCTGGGAGCCAGAGGTTGCAGTGAGCCAAGATTGTGCCACTGCACTCCAGCCTGGGCAACTGAGTGAGACTGTCTCAGAAAAAAAAAAAAGTTATTTTTAGCCATTATATGTTGGGGTGATTTTTTACTAAAAACAAACTAAAACAGAAATTAGTCTTTGGAAATGGGGTGCCGCTATAACTGAAGCCTACCACAGGTGATTTTGAGACTCAGCCATGGGGAAGGATCACAGCATAGCAAGGCAGCACAGACATTGTCACTGGAGGCTGCAAAGATGGTCATCTGTGTTTCAGAACAGTGGGACAGTTAGTGAAGCTGATGACTACAGTAACATGGAAGACAGAAAACTTGATCTGGCTAAAGGAAATTTCCAAGTCGAATGCAAAAGGGGCTAATTTGCTTATTTTAGCTGGCTATGATAAAATACGGGAAGGAGAGATGAACCAAAAGAAGAGCAATTCAATTTCCAAGGTGAATGTAAAGTAAATATTTCTGGCCTACAGATTGCCGAGCTGGAAAATAAAACTCTCTCCCCAGGGGTTCTCAATGTAAGAAATGCTGTCAGGAACCTCCTGGCAAAATGTGTCCTTGGTCTACAAGATTAAATTGAGGGTGGGGCTGTAAGACCTGCTATAAGACCTCACAGTTCAAAGCAGAGCGATCTCGCTCCAAGAGATGTGTGGATGTAGGTGTGACTTGTCTAATGGAGTAGGCTATAATATATAGAAAACCCACTTTTTTTTTTTTTTGAAAGAAAGAAAAAGAGAGGAAAGAAAGTGAGAGTGAAAGAAAGAAAGAAAAAGAATGTATGAGAGAAAGAAAGAGGAAGAAAAAGAGGGAGAGAGAACAGGATTCTTGTTCTACTGCCCAGGC
>CAUYLG010008243.1:0-11946 GCA_963573385.1 Cacajao melanocephalus | reverse complement strand
AAGAAAGAGTGAAAGAAAGAAAAAAAAAGAATGTAAGAGAGAAAGAAAGAAGAAGAGAAAGAGGGAGAGAGAACGGGATTCTTGTTCTATTGCCCAGGCTAGATAAAATAAAAATTTAAAAAAATCATTTACTATGGCAGTCAAAAACATCCTCTCTTTATGAATAAATGTATAATAATTTGTAAAAGACTACCACACAGAAAATGGTGACCAGCTTCTGTTTTTTTTAGGACTTTCATTTTGGCTTCCCTTGTTCTCCAGCTCCACTGCTTATAAGTAAAAAGCTGTTTGAGTCACTTCAACTTGAACTGAATTCTTTAACTTTAACACATATGTTTGTTTGTTTGTTTGCATTGTGTTGAATGTACCTACCTAGCTTTTCTAATTGTACTCAGGGAGAAATGGTCTACTAAAAGTTATATTGCCACAGGAAGAAGCTGAAGTCAGAAGTTTTCAAAAAACCTCTTTCATACCAGCAGAAATGCTTTTCCTTTCTATATGTTCATCATAAAAAGCTAGCTAATATGAATATGTTGCATTTACCTTTTAAATAAAGAAAGCTAAGTAGGTACCAGATTTGCTTGATTGAGGGCTGTTTATTTATCAATTAAATGTTTCTTATAGACATGCACCTGTTTGAATAATACATACAGTTTTTTATATACTCTGTTCACTCTTGAAGTGTCACATAACACCCTAGAATATACAAAATATTAAATTTTAGACCCAATGCTTTACATTTACAAAGTAAAAGACAATACGCCAAATGTTTCCATTATTTTATATTGCTCTCAACACTTTAAGGTTTAGCTTTTATTTATATAACATTCCAATCTAATCTAAATATGTAGGCTTTGGATTCTGGCTGCTCAGATTCAAATCCTGGCTCTATCACTTACTTAAGTTACTTGAAGCTCCTATGGCTTAGTGGCAAAAGACTATTTAAACTAAACTAAACCTCCATTATAGGATCAACATGGAGGTTGAGATAATCCATATAATGTAGCGACTCTATTGCCAGGCACAAATAGAAAGCTAGTGTTAACTCTATTCTCTCTGTGATTTTAGACCAAACATCCAATATTTTTATTCTCATTATCAACATATAAAATTATAAAATAGTATCATGTTTAAAGCTAAAAATGTATTCAGCTATTTGAAGACACCCACACCCAAAGCCTCCCAGTGAATATCTAACTATTCTTTCAATCATACATATCCACTTTATACCTTTAATAAATGAGTTGGGGATTAAAAACATAGAACAACAGTCCTAAACAATGAGAGGTTTCTCTTGAAATGCTAATGTAAGGTGATTTTCTTTCAATCATGAAAGTTTCCTTTATTGTGCTTTCTCTTTCTTTTTTCCATTCACATCTATCGAATATATTTTTAGGCACTCAGAATTCAGTCATAAAAGCCAATTCCTAATTGTCAAGGAATCCACTGAGTATAGGAAAGACAAGCGTTAAAACAATTTACACAGAGCGTTGTTTATGTAATAAGATGTAGAGAGGAATACAAAATAATAGTGATGATGTTTTCTACAACTATAATTTTGTGTTCACTTTGCTTTTTTGATTTTTATATTACAGTTTGGTCTGTTAATATTAAAATATTTTAAGTGGAAAGGAAGGGAAACAAGCTATGCTTGAGTAGAATAACAATTTACTGTTTATCACTTGTCTTCACAAGGAAATGATTAAGACAGCTATTTTTCAGGTAAAGAGAATGATGTGTCCTGTCAAAGTTGACCTGCAATTTAAAAGAATTAAAGCTCTTGGAAACAATTACCTTTTAAGTTTTGTTTGGTAAAACAGTTTCTAGGAGTTCTTTCCAAAAGACTGCTAGTTATTTAGAAAAATTACTTACAAGTAACCATTAATTGAATTAGTATTAAAGTATGATTAGTAAGTAAAATGATTTAGTAAGCATGGTTAGAATTCGTCTTTTCCATTTGGAGTACATTTGTGGAAATAGAAAATCTGCCAGTATAATTTGCCGTGAGTCTGTCCTAAACAGCGAACATGCGAAAAAGTTTTTGTATAATGTGTGGCCTGAGGAGCACTATCACCTACTCCTTGGTTATCCACAAGGCCTCTACTCCTAGATTCCTAGCCTTAGACCTCACATTTCTAGCATTTTATTTTAAAGAAAAATAGTTTATAGAAACATATATATATATATGTTTTATATATATATTTATATATATAATATATATTTTATATATATTTTTTATTTTTAAAGAAAAATAGTTTATAGAAATATATATATATATATATATATATATTTACTGTTGTTTCATAAAATATAAAACACATTCAGGGAGTATTTTTATATCATGCTTTCAATTCTGTCAAAGAAATACCTGCACTCACATGTTTATTTCAGACGGCTTCACAATAACCAAGATATGAAATCAACCTAAGAATTCATAAACAGATGAATGGATAAAGAAAATGTGGCATAGAGACACAGTAGAATATTATTCAGCCATAAAAAAAAATTGAATCCTATTATTTGTGGCACCAGGAATGAGTCTGAAGAACATTTTATTGAGTAAAATAAGTCAGGCACTGAAAGACAAATATTGCATATTATCACTCATATGTGGGACCTAAAAAAATCGATCCTCGGAAGTAGTGAATAGAAAGGTGGTTGCCGAGGCTGAGAGCCACAGTGGGGAGGGGGAGGATGAAGAGGTATTGGTTAATGGGTACCAAAATACAGTTGGATACAAGGAATAAGCTCTAATGTGTCATAGAACAATAGGGTGACTATAGTTAAAAAAAATAGTAAATTATTTTTAGTATATTATTTTTTAGTATTTCAAAAGAGCTAGAAGAGAAGACCTGAAATGTTTCCAACACAAAGAAATGATAAATGTTGAGACAGTAGATATCCCAGTTGCCCTGATTTGATCATTGCACATTGTATGCATGTGTCAAAAGTTCACAGGTACCCCGTGAATATGTGCAACTGTTATATACCCATAAAATTAAAAATAAACGTAAATTTTAAATGAAATTTGAGTAAGTTGGAAAGAATACTTGAAAACTCTTAAAATATTTAGCTATATGGCCTTTAACATCCTCTTTCTCACCCTTTCCCTAATCTCTCCTCTACCTTAACAGTGATAATTGTGGGTAGAATGGAGACCTAAAAGACTGGCCAATGGGTGCACCACAGGTTATCGCCAGCACTACTGGGTCTTCTATGGTCTGTGGCCAGCTCCAATACTTTACATAATGTACCATGGGAAAGCTCTTTATATGTAAGATGCGTCACAGAAAATAGGCCCATTTAAAGGAATCCCAGAAATGTAATTGATTTGGTTTGGCTGCATCTCCACCCAAATCTTATCTTGAACTGTAATTCCCTTTATCCCCATGTGTCTAGGGAGAGACCTGGTAGGAGATGACTGGATCATGGGGGAGGTTTCCCCCATACTATTTTCATAATAGTGAGTGAATTCTCACAAGATCTGATGGTTATATAAAGGGTGCTTTCCCCTTCACTCCCCACTCCTCTCTCCTGCCACCATGTAAAGAAGGACTTTGCTTCCCATTTGCCTTCTGCAATGATTGTGGGTTTCCTGAGGCCTCTCCAGTCATGTGGAACTGTGAGTCAGTTGGACCTCTTCCCTTTATAAATTATCAAGTCTTGGGTAGTGTCTTTATAGCAGTGTGAGAACAGACTAATATAATTAGTACTATATGAAATATAATTAAATTTCATAATGTAAGTATAAAACATTGAATTCCATCAAGATTTTCATATCAATGGAATACTACCCTACTAGATAGTGAATAAAATAGATCCATTCAGTCCTAAAGTTTGGAGTATCTTAAACATTCAACTGATATTATGAAACTCAGTATGTTGAACACCAGATATCAATGAAGTTCAAAGCCTTACCTATATTGAAAACCAATTAACTTAATAGCATGGAATTTTTGACAACTTGATGAAGACAAAAAATGCACCCCTTCTAAATGAAGTTGAAGTTTGCCACATATTTCTGTATTTACTGAATCATGCATTTCTTACTAATATGGTTGAAAGCTGCTAAATCAAGAAAAGTAGGGACGCATCCTTTCACATACTGCTTGTAGTAGATTAGATTGCCACAAATTTCAGAAAACCAGTTTAGCTATGCATGTCAAGTCTTAAAATTGTCTATAATATTTTTTATCAATTCCACATTGAGAAATTTACAATAGACAACAAGAGATATATATGAGGCTAAATGCAGAAAGATGCTAATTATATACTTCTATAATATGGCATATATTTTAAAAAATCAAATGTTCAAAAAAAAAAGCTTAAATAATGTGTACTAAATAATTATAAGAGAAAATCTTATCATCACTAAGATTATGTAATCATGCAGTTTTAATGGTATAGATAAGTGCAAATACTATAATGTTAAGTAAAATAACACAATTAAAATGTTACTAGGCAGGCATGGTTGTCACAAGCCTATAGTCCTATCTACTCGGGAGGCTGAGGCAGGAGGATCTCTTGAGCCTAGAAATGAGCTATCATGACACCACTTCACTCCAGCCTGGTTAAGAGAGTGAGACCCATCTCAAAAAAAAAAAAATTAAAAATTTCAGTTACAGTATAATGATTATACTGAAATAGATATATATTCTTTATATGAAGAGAAAAATCACTAGTTTTAATATATTAGTATAAATTAAAATAAAGATATCCAAATATTAACATCAGCTTTTTTTTGGGTGATAACTCTTGTTTTTGAGACAGGGTCTCCCTGTGTAATCCAGGCTGGAATGCAGTGGCATGATCTTGGCTCACTGCAACATCTGCCTCCCAGGGTCAAGCAATCCTCTCACCTCAACTCCAGAGTCAGTGGGACTGCATGTCACCATGTCCAGTGAATCTTTTGTATTTCTTGTAGAATGTATTAGTCCATTCTCACACTGCCATAAAGAACTACCCAAGACTGGTTAATTTATGAACAAAAGAGATTTAATTGACTCACTGTTCCACAGACTTAACAGGAAACATGACTGGAGGCCTTAGGAAATTTACAATCATGGGGGGAGATGAAGGGGAAGTAAGCACATCTTCATGTGGTGGCAGGAGAGAGAGAGTGGTGGGGGGAAGTGTCACAAATTTTTAAACATCAGCTCTTGTAAGAACTCACTCACTATCTTGAGAACAAATAGGGGAAATCTACCCCCATGATTCAATCACCTCTCACTAGGTCCCACCTTCAATACATGGGGATTGTAATTCCACAGGAGATTTGGGTGGAAACAGAGAACCCAACCACATCATTCCACGCCCCTGACCCCTCCTAAATCTCATGTCCTCACATTTCAAAACACAATCATGCCTTTCCCACACTTCACCAAAGTCTTAACTCATTTGAACATTAACTCAAAAGTCCATAGTCCAAAGTGAAACCTGTGACAAGGTAAGCCCCTTCCACCTATGAGCCTATAAAATAAAAAACAAGTTAGTTACATTCAAGATATAATGAGGCTATGGGCATTGAGAAAATGCTCCTGTTCCAAAAGGGAAAAATAGGTCAAAATAAAAGGACTACATGCCCCATACAAGTCCAAAACCCACAAGGGCAGTAATTAAATCTTAACAGTTCCAAAATAATCTTCTTTAACTTCATGTCTTACATCCAGGGCATGCTAATGCAAGGAGTGGACACCCAAAGACTTATGCAGCTCTGCCTCTGTGGCTCTGCATGGTAGAACCTCTGTGGCTGATTTCATAGACTGGCATTAAGTGCCTGAGGCTTTTCCAGGTGCAGGGTGCAAACTGTTGGTGGATCTACCATTCTGGAGTGTGAAGGATGATGCCCTATTCTCATAGCTCCATTAGGCAGTGCCCCAGTGGGGACTCTGTATGGTGGCTCCAACCCCACATTTCCCCTCTGCACTGCCCTAGTAGAGGTTTTCCATAAGAGCCCCACCCCTGCAGCAGACTTCTGCCTGAACATACAGATATCTCCAGATATCCTCTAAAACCTAGGGAGAGGCTCACAAACCTCAACTCTTACCTTCTGCACACTTGCAGGTCCAACACCATGTGGAAGCTACCAATGGTTGGGCCTTGCATCCTCTGAAGCCGTGGACTGAGCTCTTCCTTGGCCTGTTTTATCCATGGCTGAAGTTGGAGTGGCTTTGACACAGGCCACTGTATCTTGAGGCTGCATAGAGCACCTGGGCCTGGCTCAGGAAACCATTTTTACTTCCTAGGCCTCCAGGCCTGTGATGGGAGGGGCTGCTGTGAATTTATCTAAAATGCCTTAGAGCCATTTTCCCCATTGTCTTGCTATTAACATTTGGCTGTTTTTTACTTATGTAAATTTCTGCAGCAGGCTTGATTCTCCCCCAGAAATGGGGCGTGTGTGTGTGTGTGTGTGTGTGTGTGTGTGTGTGTGTGTCCCACATGGCCATGCTGCAAATTTCCCAAACTTATATGCCCTGCTTCCCTTTTAAATATAAGTTTCAGTTTCAAATAATTTCTTTGTTCATGCATATGAGTATACACTTTTAGAAAGAGCCAGGTCAAATCTTTAATGCTTTGCTACTTAGAAACTTCCACCAGTACCCTAAATCATCTCTTTAGAGCTCGAAATTCCACAGATTTCCAGAGCAGGGGCAAAATGCTGCCAGTCTCCTTGCTAAAGCATCACAAGAGTGACGTTTACTCCAGTTCCCAATAAATTCTCATCTCCATCTGAGACCATCTTTATTGTCTATATCACTATCAGCATTTTGGTCAAAACCATTAAACAAGTCTCTATGAACTTCTAAACTTTCCCACTTCTTCCTGTCTTTTTCTGAGTCCTCCAAACTATTCCACAATCCTCCCACTACCCAGTTCCAAAGTTGCTTCCACATTTTCAGGCATCTTTATAGCAGTGCCCCACTCTTCTGGTATTAATCTTCTGTTTAGTCTGTTCCCACACTGCTATAAAGAACTACCTGAGACTGAGTGATTTGTCAAGAAAAGAGGTTTAATTGGATCACAGTTCCACAGGCTTAACAGGAACCATGACTGGGAGGCTTCAGGAAACTTACAATCATGGCAGAAGGTGAAGGGGAAGCAAGCATGTGTTCACATGGTGGTAGCAGAGAGAGTGAGGGGGGAAGCATCACACATTTTCAAACCATCAGATCTTGTGAGAACTCACTATCACAAGAACAGCATGGGGGAAATTAATCCCCACAATCCAATCACCTCTCACCATCCCCACCTTCAACATGTAGGGATTATAATTTCACATGAGCTTAAGGTTGGGACACAGTGCCAAACCCTATTACAGAAACGGGATTTTGCCATGTTGCCCAGGCTGATCTCAAACTCCTGAGCTCAAGCAATCCTCTCGCCTTGGCCTCCCAAAGATCTGAAATTACAGGCACAAGCCACCATGCCTTCCTTCATCTTTGGGTAATAACTTTACAGAGAAGTGCATATATTCTTTTTAAAATCTTTAATTGACAGATAAAGATTGTATATATGCAAGGTGTACAATGTGATGAATTGATATGTGCATATATTGGGTAATGATTGACATGATCAAATTGATTAACACATCCATCATTACCCATGCTATACTTTAGATCCTAGAATACGTTCATTTTATAACTGAAAGTTTCCGCCAGCCCTCAACTTCTGGTAACCACTGTTCTGCTTCTATGAGTCTGAATATAGGTGAGATTATACAGTACATGTATTCCTGTGTTTGGTTTATTTTACTAAACATAATGTCTCCAGGTTCATTCATGTTGTCACAAATGGCAGGATTCCTTCCTTTTTTGTTGGCTGTTATATACATTTATTTTTTATTTTACATTTTTTATTTAAATTTTTTTCCTGTTAAAGTCAGTGTAAATGTATGATTCAAACTGCATACAAAATTTTATTTAGCATTTTAAAGTAAATATTTTAAAATATAACTGACCATTGTTTAATCTGGCACTCATTATTTAGTATTATCTGTTTGTTAGTACCTCATATAGGCCACAGAACATGAGAGATAATCTTCATGACATCCAATGTAGTTATTTTGTACTTTATAGGTGATTGATTATAGGACACTCAGCAACTTGCTATTTTTGTCATGATGCATTTTTTTTAAATGTAACTCTAGAAAGTTGCATCTTCTGAAATATATGACCAAAATTATGCAATTTTAACATAATTGAGTGGAAATCAAATAATTTGACAATAAATGTTCTGTTTTGGGGAAGAAATATCTGCAGAGACCGCTTTGTATAATGCAATACAAAATCTGGACAGTTTCTGCTTCGCTTTCTAGCCCCTGCTGCTTTGTGTCCTTTAGGGAGGCATTTTACAGCCTGTAGTCTTATAGCTCTTTCATCTATAATCCATGAGATCCCAGCATAGAACTTAACGTTGGGAAACATGCTTTGAGTTTTTCACAGGTGTGATGAATTAAGGGCTCTATAAACCTAAAAATATAATTTTTCTCCATGTCTCATTTTGTAAGCACCTGACATTTTATAAGCACCAGTCTTTTTGTTTTTGTCTACATATTATTATTTAAATGGAAGCCAGTATTATCAAGTTTAACAATTATAGACCAGCTGAAAGCTTACAACTAAGCTGAGAAAAGTTAAAAATTCCTGCCAGGGAAAAACAAATATGTTTTATTTACTGAAGCAATGGCTGAGTTCTTATTTCCAGGATAATATTATTTAGAAAAACCATTATATGTCTCATATAAGTAGCTTTTGCTTCATTTGTTTTGTTTTGTTTCATTTTGTTTTGGAGACAGAGTCTCAAGTCTGTTGCCCAGGCTGGAGGGCAGTGGTGTGATCTTGGCTCACCGCAACTTCCACCTCCAGGGTTCAAGTGATTCCCCTGCCTCAGCCTGCTGAGCAGCTGGGATTATAGGCATCCACCTCCTCACCCAGTTATTTTTGTATTTTTAGTAGAGGTTTCTCCATGTTGGCCAGGGTGGTCTTGAAATACTGACCTCAGGTGATCCACCCACTTCGGCCTCACAAAGTACTGGGATTACAGGATATGTAGCTTTTATAAGTAGTCTTCTGTTTTGCAATTTTCAAGTTAAAATATTTATAAAAACATAAAATATGACCAACAATTTTGAAATGTAATGTCTACAGGTAATACGGAATATGGAAAGAAAATCATAAACTGCTCTCCTATAATGCTGATTTCTTTTTCTCATTTAATTCTTGATTTTTTTGCACTAATTCTATGCACTTTACTCAGATATCTGAAGCACATAGCAAATGGAAAAACAGAGAGTGAGATGCCAAAAAAAAGTTTTTAAAGATAAAATTAAAAAAACAGAGAGCATTATGACTCAATATGAGAAATGTTATTGAGGAGATGCTAGGTCATCAAATTTCTGTATAACCTACTTGCAAGTGTAAGAAAACAATACTGGCATTTAAAAATAACATGAAGCTTCCTACATGTTCTGACTATCCTTTCTATATTCATATGTAAGACCACCTCTTTTATATCTTATTCCAGCTGAAGCAAAATAGTCATTTTTCTGCAGGACAGATTTCGAAATGCTATTTAAGAACCAAGGCCTGGAATTGGGGACCCCAAGAGCTTGCTTGATATTCTACCCTACTGTGGCCGAGCTGCTACCTAAGGTGCAAGACAAAGTACCCTTTCCTTTTTCATTGGCTTTTCTCAAGCAGAAAGAGTCTCTCCTCATAGTCACCACAGCTGTGATTGTACTGGGTCTTACCTGAAGTCAGAAGGTCTCAGAGTCTCGCCTAAAGCCCACAGTATACTGCCCAGGTATTACTGCTGGTTATTCAGGGCCCAAGGAGTCTTTAGTCAGGATGTAATAAATCCTGCCAGAACTGGGTCCTTTCATTTAAGGCAGCAAGTTCCTTTCTGGCCCAGATCATGTATAGATATGTCATTCAGAAGCCCCTGTAATCGGGACCTCATCACTGTGCCCAGTGCCCCATCCTATTGTGGCTGAGCTGGCATCCAAGATACAAGATGCAAGACAACGTCCTCCACTCTTCCCTCTCTTCTTCTTAAGCACAAAGAAAGAGTTGCTTTCATTGCCGTGAGCCTCACTGCCTGGGATTGGGGCAAGGGTAATGCAAGCCCTCCCTTTGCCCCTCCACATGCAGTGCTGGACTTGAAGCCAGTGGACCTGGGGGACATGTGGCACTGCACTAGGGCTTGCCTAGGAGTTGCAGTCCTTATGTCCTTGACTGCCTCTTACATTTATTTATCACCCCAGAGCCCTTCAGTCCGCAGTGGTGAGGCTTGCTGAAACTCAAGTTCTGGTCACTGGCTAGGGGTAATCTAAATGCTCCCTCCAAGCATGGCATTGGCTAAATTCAGTTCAGTTTTGCTTTCTTTGTGACAGGCAGCACTGGCTTCAATGCCAAGTCCCCACATCTCTTCACTCTCCCTCCTTCAAGCCAATAGTCTCTCCACACCATGCCATTGCCAGTGAATGAGGAAGGGGTGACATTGGTGATTCAAGACTTTCTTTCCTTCCCTCTTCAGTGCCTCTTTTAGCATTATGAAGTTAAAACCACCTACTATAATTGCTCACCTGATTTTGGATCTTATGAAGATGCTTTTGAGTGTGTGTAGATACTTGTTAAATGTTAAGCTCCTGTGGGGGATTAGTGGGCGCTTCTATTCAGCTGTCATGCCTTACCCTTTCATGGCTGCTTTTCCTCTTCATGCCACTTTTGCCCTGCGGATGCTTAGCAGTTATTAGTATGGGGCAAAAGACTGAAAAGTGATGTAAAGAACCTTTGCTAACAGATAAAAAAACTCTGGCAGAGCTCAAAGCAGTCTCTGAAAAACTCAGAGCCAAATATTAAGTTTAAGACTGCCAAGGTATCCAGCACTTGAGGAACTGAGATGTCCAAGAAAGAGTAACAGAGAAGTGAAACATACACTTCGCCCTGGTTCTTCCCTTCAGACATTTGTCAAGGATAAGAGACTGATAGACCAAGGAGAAAATATCTGAAATGCAGAGGAGAGATTTAGGGTAGCTCACAGTATTGGGACACAAAATCACTGAATAGGAGAGATGCTATAGAAAGTCCGTAATGTACATTTGCAACTAATGGGAGTGAAGGGGACTACAAGATAGAAGTAAAGGGAAACCCAACAATCAGGAAAAAAAAGACAGAGAGAGAAAAATGAGGAGAAGGAGGAGAGAGAGACCCAGGTGGAGGCAGGAGAGAGACAGAGATGTAGAAAAGGAGGAGGGAAAGAGGAAAAAGAGGAAGGGAAGATTGGAAAGAAGAAAGGAAGGAAGAAAAGAAGGGAGAGAAGGAAGGAGAGAGGATAAAACAAAAGGACTCCAAAACCAGCAGTGAATCAGCTCTGTCTGATGAGATTAAGGTGATCTGCTCCTCCTTGTCTGGTAAATAACAGTGTAAGTTATAAAAACGTTAGAGTTACATTACTTTCAAATATGAAAAAAAAATTCAGACCATAAATAATATTTATAACTGATCAAGTATTATAATATGCACGAAGAGTTCACAAATTCTGAAAATGATAGCAATACCCTTCTCTGTAATGTATGCAAATTTCAGATGATAATTCTACATCAACTTTTCTCACAAAAATATCAGATATTGGAATATATTTTATTTTAAATGACAATTTTAGTAGTTGAACACGTATACTTTCTCAAAGCCACAATTAGTTTGTGACAATACTAAGATTATGACCCAGATTTCCAGGCATTTTACATATATCACAAAATATATCATTGAAAGTTGCTTGATGCCCTGAATATTTAGTTTGTTAGAAGCTAAAATATATATGTGTACATATATATATATATATACACGCACACAACCAACAATTTCCTAGTTTTTTAGTACCTTAGAACAACAAAAATCAACATTTACTTCATTGAAAAATGATCACCACCTTATGTTTTAAGTTATC
>CAUYLG010008240.1:0-73789 GCA_963573385.1 Cacajao melanocephalus | reverse complement strand
CCACAGAGCATACATTTTAAAGTCTATTTGTAATAAAATTAATCTATTTAAAGTTATGTTTCTTAAATTTTTCTATACAAATCTTACGAATTAACTACACTGATCTTAGTTATTTCTTGTCTTCTGCTAGGTTTTGAATTTATTTTCCCTCACTTCTCTAGAGGAACTCGACGTTATAAAACATCTAAAAATATTTGTTATAAATACTATATATATCAATACTTGACAATAAAAGCTAGACATAAAACACAGTTTCTGATCCCTGTCTGAAATTCTTCTGAAGATCCGCTGATCCTCCTTTTCCACGGAAGCTAAGGGAATGGTTCTTGCTGGTTTAGTTTGTCTTCTGTGTGATCCACATGGCTTTGTCCTGTGAGTTCTGATACACTTTAGAATGTCTTCTTCCAAAATACAGATCTCTAGTCCTAAGTCTTTATTAGTGTATTTCTCTGCAATGTTTTGCTTTCCTCCAATGGCCCTGAAACATGTGGCTGTGATTTTGCTACTGCAGCTCACTGAGATTTCAAACTGAGCTTTCTGAACCTTTATCTATGTTCTCTCTGGAAACTGCCTCCTCCTTGTTATGCCCCTTTTCATGATGAGAAGGAAATTTTTAACTGTTTTGTCAAGAAGAATTATTTTGGTTTGCACATGTGCCAAATAATTGTGGACAAGGTTTTCATTGAGGCATTTTCAACAATAGTGAAAGTCTGGAAGCAACTTAAATGACCATCAACTGGGAATTTCTCAAATAGGTTATGGTAAATCCATATGTAGAAAATGACACAGCCATTTAAAGGGCAGCTTTTCTGTACTGATATGGAAAGCACTTCAGTGTCCATTAAGAGGGAAAAAGCAAGATGTGGAAGAGTTTATACAGTATGCCAACATTTCTGATAACATTTTAAAAGAATATACATGTATTTGCTTTCTGCAAATGGAATGTTTCTGGAAAGATAAATAAGAAACAGATGATAATGGTTCCCTTTGGATAAAAGACAGGATGAGAGGGAGACTTATTTTATGTGCCTTTTGCATTGCTGAACTTGGGACTATTATTAGCTACTTGAAAATAATACAAAGAGATAAGTTAAAATATGTACAACCCAGATATGAGATGATCGATATGCTTATCCTTCAAAATCTTTATTAAATAAGTCCTTCAGTTTCACAGTTTATCAGAGTTCAAAGCCAGTCCTCAAATTTCTGCAAATTCCTGGGGTGAGAAGTGCTATTTTTAATGGCTGTCTCAACCACTGCTTTCGTATATATCCATAACCTGCCTTTGTTCCTTGTCACTTTGACCCCAACATGAAAGTCAGCTCTGTATACAGCACCCTTGACATAAGTAACTCCATCTTTGAAAAAGACTCCATCTTAACATTTCAAAAGGCACTCTACCAACAGGGACCAGATGTTTTGCCTGATCAATAAGGACTGCATCCAACCAGATAAGGACATAACCAAGCATGCTCCTCCACCATCAGTCCTCATGAGAAGATTCTGTGACCATAAAAAGCAGGATTTCAGCAGCTTGAAACAGCCATCTTAACAGACACTATCTTTCTGTCACTTGTGATAAATACCTAGCATCTGGCACTGAAGACTCCACCCACATCAAAGGCTCTTCCTTGCAAGACCAAGGGACCTCCAGGCCCAGATCAGGATGTTCTTTTTGTCCACATCATTCTTCCTGGATTAGTTTGTTAACCCTTTTTTCTATCCCCTTCCTCTTGATGTTAAATGTTACTTTGTTTGCTGTGGAATGTTTAATATCTATAACATTTATGTCTTGATGAAGTATACTAGTATGTATATTTTGCAATATTGACTGACTTGTGGGGTGGCTTGAGCTTGTGTGCCTATGGCTCTGATTACCTGGTGAACAGGAAGTACTGAAGGGAATTGCCTCCTTGGGAACTCCATGGAGCTTATGGCTTTTATGATTGAAATAGCATCAATAAAAGTCTGACATTGTGGAAAAACACAAACATGCATGGACCTGGTCATCTCTGACCTTACATCGCTCATGATAAGCTTCTTCTTTTGTTTCAAACAAAATAAAACAGAGACACAAAACTCATTTATGATGCAGCGTCATGAACAGCTGTAAATGGAAGAGCAGGCAACCTTCTTTCAGTTGCCCTTCCACTGTGATGTTTTAGTCACCCCACCAACCTGGCCTCTCTCCATCAGGCTGCCTCCTATGTCCTCTTCTCTTCTTTAAAAAGCAAAACCAAAGATTTTAATCTCCTGCATAGCCATTCTGTGATGCTGTTTCATAGCATAAGTATGCCATTGAGTCTACTTCAGTGCTGTCTATCTCAGTTGGCTTATCAATGCATTTTTCCAAATAAAGCCAGCTTACCTGAAAACAAATTTTGCTATCAGTTCCTAAAATTATGTCAAACGACACATATTTGCTAGAGTTACAACACCAAAATCATTACTGATGTATGTTGCTCCAATATTCAGCCTCTAGACGTTGGCGTTCTTCAATGCCTTTTCCCTTTCTTCTACATCATTAACTACCTAGACCATCCCATGGCCTCCTGTGGCTTCAGTTACCTCTGCTTACTAAAGCCTCCCACAAGTACTTCTTCAGCCTCAGACCTCTTCTATCCAACTACATATGTAATATCTTCATTTAGCAAACTCAACAATCTATCAAAGCCAATCTGTCCAAAATCAAATTTGTAATCTTCCTCCCAAACCAGCCCTGCCTCCAGTGTTCCTTTTCTCTGTATATTGCATCACCATGTACCAGGTTGCTTATGCCAGAAAACTGACATTCTTGCTTCTGCCGTTTCCCTCATCCACATCAAATCCACCCCTTCAGTAGATCCACTTTCCTCCATCTCCACCATTGCTATCCTAATCCAGTTATTGTCAATTAACCTGAGCCAACTTGGCCAATCAATCCTGTTTTCAGGTTCATGTTGACTGTATCACTAGCTTAAGACATATGGATTGATGAGAACTCTAGTATCTTCCTCCACAAGCTTGTCACCAGATGGGATGCTACAATGAAAGGAAATCCCCGACCATGTGCTGCCACATGGCTTGCAAGTAAGCACAGAAACTGTCATATAGTGTGTTCCATTTATTGGTACTTTAGGCACTTTGCAAAGTACTCAGCATGAGAAGTTCTATTGAGCAGTTGCAATAGTCTAGCAGCAGGATGCAGCTCACCTTCTTATGGATCAGAATTCACTGTGAAATGATGGGGCATAGAACTAAGCATCCCTAGGCCTAGGGTACCACTCCCCAGTTAAGAGGCCGCTGGGCTTGCCAGATTCTCAGGACACTGTTCATGCAAAGATAGAGGCTGTATAATTAACCAGCATCAATTCACTTATTTTAAATTCATTTTAGTTTAAAAATGTAACAGTGATATTTGAAGTCATTTTTTGTAACTGTCTTGTCTGATGAGGACATATTAAATGTTAAGTAATCTCCAGGGTAGAGATTTAAAAGAATTTACATGTATTTGTATGTAATTATATATATAACATTAAATGTAATTGCACTCAAAAGGTATATTTTTGAGTACACATACCCACATTTGTATACATATATGTACACAATTAAAGTTGCAATTAATTACTGACACTGAAATATACATATGTATACATGCATCTACATGTATACATATGTGGGTGTGTGTAGACTTATATATGCTTAAACATATAAACATTTTATAATATAAACATGTTTATAATATATACATATATACATGCATATTTACACACGTCAGTATGTATAGAATATACATATACATATATGTATATATACACATGGGGGTATGTGTAGACAGACACATATGTACATTTATATATCACATTTTAAAAGTACATTATGGACAATATATTCCTTATTTGCAGCCTCCTAATTCATCATCCTGCATCCTGGCTTTCTCTCCTCTAAACCCATGTTTCACAGTAGTGAAATAATCAATTTTTAAAAATCATAAATCTCATTCCTCTGCCTCAGTGATTTTTGATTCTCTTTTTCTGACTGTTCTGTATGTATCTTACCCTGTCTCTTGACACTCTATTCTTTATCTATTGGGCCTGATTACATCATTGTCCCCCGTTTTGTTCCTTCACCTCGCCAAGACATTTTTTGTCTTGTAGCATTTGCACTTCTGTCCTCCCTTGCATAGAACATCATTCTTAGCCTCTCTTGGCCTATGCAATCCTCGGCATAAGTGAGGTCACAGCTTAGGCCCATTCTTCAAGGATACATTGCTGACTCCTCTCCAGTTCAGAGGAAGTGAGCTTCCTGGTAGACCCACCTATGACAAAGTTGCAATTAATTAATTATTGAATTGTCTGCTTTCTCACTTGAGTGTTGTCATTACAGAGACAAGTTTCATGTCTCTCTTACTCACTTAGCACTGCCTTTGTCTATGTGTTTAATAAATATTTGCTGCATGACTGAGTGAAAGTAATGGCTATATTGTATCTGATGAATTTCAGCCACATGCTTACGTTGTGTGTCCTGTTGGAACATGGGTTTGTTGGTAGATGTTATGTCTGGGAATATCAATTGGTGTTGGCGTTGACTTTTTAATGATATTCTCTGGAAAATGATATGACACGTTGATTCCTCAAACTGGATATACAGAGAATACATACATCTGATATCCTGTGAAGTTTAAATCTTAAATCCTCCTTATCTGACAGCTCCTAACAGTCTCAGAAGAAAAAACAACATTTAGGACAAGAATGAATACAAACAATTGCATACCATGTCTGGAAGGAGTTTCTTCACTTTTTCTCAGGGCCTTCTTAGGAAAGCAAAGCAGGGGTCAAAGGTGACCACAGGAAGACCTTTAAAACGGGGCTCAAAGGAATTTTCCCAGCAAACTAGGTTGAAAACTGTGCCAAGAATTAACTCCATATGGGGAAATCTTACAAAGTGCAAAATCCATTTGTCTGCTGTGCTCCGGTAAACACAAATTAGAAGTCTATTTGCTTATATTGCAAAGATTGGGTTTCTTTTATGGTATTGTTCCACAATGTCTTGGAGGCAATACAAGAGATAATTTATGCATTGAAACATTGCCAATAATCTCTCAGGCATTAAAATGATCATATATTTTCTCCCAACTTGTATGGTTTATTTTAAAAAGCACATGCTCGGGCCTAACAGAGATTATTATTCAGGAGACAAGGTGTAGGGCCCAGTAATCAGCACTTAAAAAATAAATTTCAGACATTAAAAGATAGCGAAAGCCATCAGGAAAATAGAGCAAGCACACGTTAATCCTCTTCATTCGTATAGACCTGGGTCACTGTTTTAATCTGCTGTGGAAAGTTCCATCCTATCACATCCTCTCACTGGAGAGATCAGTGACGTTGGAGGGTATGCATGGATAGCCTGCTGAGGAAATGGGGCATCCTGAGTTGGAAGTGGAAGTGGATACTATTACAAGTGAAGGAATAAAAAACAGGTAACTTTTTGTTCTTCCAAGCAGCGGACTACATTGTCTTTTCAGTACAATGTATGCTAGCATAGATGTGCGTTCCTTATTTCTTTATTTTAGAAAAAAATCTCGATTTCTTTAACAAATAAGTGATGGGTAAGAATTAAAATGGCATATTCTAACACATTTACTCTATAAATGTACTTACAATATTCTGACTCAAAATTTCTCGGGAACACACCCTCTTTCCAAAGAAAGATCCACTTGTAAATCTACTTTCAAGTGAAAAGAACAAAATTTTGCTCACTTGGCCGTTCTTAAACAGAGCTGCTATTTGAAACATATGACCCACATATTTTGGTATGACGTTAGGATTTGGAAATGTAATAAGTTTTTTGACTTTTTGGTAGGAATCGAGGCTGAAGAGAAGAATATGAATTGTGAGCAGGAGTGGATAGCATTGAGCTGCCAGATAAATAGGTCTCCTCTTTATCAATTATCTTTTGGAATCTGTCAGGAGAGAATTTAGATCTCTTAAATCTCAGAGTCCCTAGGACCTTGTTTTCTTTGGAGGATTAAGACTTCTCAGAAAAGCAGAACTTTCCAGAGAAATGGGGAGGAAGCTGCTAAGAGTTTTACAATATAATTGAATCTGGATTCGCAGATTGGAACTGAAAAGAAAAGGAAATTGAAAAATTACAAAAATTTGACCAAAAACCATTGAACTGGCTGCATTTTCAGGGAGAAAAGGCATGTGTGCCTGCACGTGTGTCTGTTTGCGTAAGTGTTGTGCCTGCATATGTGTGTCTGTATGGGTGTGCCTGCATGTGTGTGTGCCTGCATGTGTGTTCATATATGTGTGCCTGCATATGTGTGTGCATGTGCAGGCCTGCATGTGCACATATACATATGCGTGTGCCTGCATGTGCACGTATACATATGTGTGCATGTGTGTATGCCTGCATATGTGTGTATGCATGTGGGTGCCCGTGTGTGTGTGCCTACATGTGTGTGTGGTGCACATGCATGTATGTGTGTGTGCACGCCTGGCCTGCATGTGTGTACATGCATGTGAGTTCATGTGTGTGTGCCTGCATGTGTGTGCATGCATATATGTGTGGGTGCCTACATGTGTGCAAGCATGTGTGTGCATGCATATGTGCATGTATGCATGACTGCATGTATGTGCATGTGCATGCATGTGTGTCTGCCTGGCCTGCATGTGTGTGTGCCTGCCTGTGTGGGCATGTGTGCATGTGTGTGGTGTTTGCATGTGCGTGTTCACACATATACCCCTGCACGCACACATGCATAAGTGTAGTGATGGGCATAGGCAGTTTAAGGTTAATAAGAGTCAATATTTTTCATTATTTCCATATTTTCCTCAGCTTTGGCATCCAACAGTGACAGAAAGGAATGACAGAAAAATTTTAAGTATAAATAGCTGACTCTTGCAAGGGTGGCAGTAAAATATATAATACAATTATGAGGCAGGCATCAGAAACCAGAATGGGTGGTGGGAACAGTACATATAGTTTGGATTAATGTGGATGCTAACACTGTGTGGATGGAGTGAGGGGTGTCTAGTGATTCCCTCTGGTCTATTGGAAATCTTCATTCTCTCTATAATTGATTTTTCTAGAGGCAAAAGTTAAGCCAGAAGAATGTGAGAATAAAATTCTGCTTTTATTAGAACAGTTTGGGTCATAAAGGCAAAATGATTATATAGAGCTCTGAGTGTCTGAAATGGGACATTTGTTCTTTCTTCCTAAGCATATGCCAGCTGTTGCCAATGCATTTTTTTCTTCCATGGTTCTGGAGGTGACACCAGACGAGACAGGCTATGCAAGTTTCTCCAGAACATTCATCTTCAGCCTGGAAGGGGTCCCACTTGCTCACTCTCCGGGTCCTGGACAAGATTGCTTTGACCTTTCCTGTTTCATGGTTTTGCTTCTTTAGTTCCTTTTTGGATTAAATCATTCTTTATTGTTGTTTTCTTTTAAACCGTAGCTATGCTTGGAGTTCAAAGCCGTAGAACAGTAACAGTATATGTCAGTGAAAAACAGGCTGGATTGGAGACCCAGTCCTGCCACTTACTAGCTGGGCAAGTGTTGAAATCATGAAAACTTTGTTTCCTCACCTTTAACTGGATGTGAAAAGAGTACTTAATGAGAAACTCACAACATAGTACTTGGCAAATAGTGAGTGTTCAATAGATGTATTTTTTTTTTTTGCTGTTAATATTTTCATGTTTTGAAGTGACTGGAGCTCTGTTATGACTCAAGTCTACAGGAACCTTTTTTACATGAAGTGAAGAGCCTGCATCTGACTCTGAACTGGAAATTTGCTTCTTCATCTTCTCTAGATTTCTCTGGCAATAAGCTTCCTTGGGGAACATTTTAAAGCCTATGAAGTGGTCTCTAACTGCATTATCTCACACACTGAAGACCTGTTTTATCAGATCATGACCCAGTGAAAGACTCTGCACAGCTCTTCCATGGACTGATATTTTTAATAACAGCCCACAGCACCCATCACATTGGATATGGTGTTTACTTTACATTAAATCTCCCAGCTGGGGATGGAACCCTTCAGACCTATGTGTATCCAATCAGGCTCTGGAGGAGATCTGCCAACAGGAGGAGTAATGAACGGAACTAATATGAACACGATTCACTGTTCAGGCGTTAGAGAACTAAGCCTTTCATTGCTTTGGGAGATAGTGCATATGAAATGCTACAAGTGTTATTACACTGCCTGAAGTATTCACAAATGGGAATAAGAAACATTCAGCAAGAAGCAAAGACCCCAGAGCTGGTGTCTAGGATGAGTTCTTCGTTGTTTTCTGAGCTTGGGATCTTAGAAATCTCTCTAGAACCCAATCTTCCCCTCTTCTGCCTCTGCAAGTTGTCAGGAGCCATTCTTGGACATCGGGGGCTGTTTGGGGACATGAGCCTTTGCTGAAAGTATCAGATTGCTGAAGCAGACATTTTCAGTCACTTGATTTCGTTTTCCTGCCTCTGGCAAGTGGTTTTGAGCTATTCAGTTAGTAAAGAAGATGATTGGACTATTTGGGAAGATACAGGACATAAGAAAACACTATTTTGACCTAGTTAAGCAAGTGAATTAATTGTTGTATTTTAATGATTGGGGCTATCATTTTTTTAAGGAAAACCATAATTGTTCATTATGAATGCTTATTAAATAAAGTATTAGGAGCAACATAGCTTTATGAAACATGCCATATGCAATTTCCTTCCTTCTCTCCCTTCTTCTTCCTTTCCTCCCTCCCTCTTCCTTTCTTTCCTTCCTTCTTTTTTCTGTTCTTCTCTTCTTCCTTCCTTCTCTCTCTCCTGCCCTTTACCTTCTCCTTCTTCCCTTCTTGTCTTCTTTCTTTCTTCCATTTTATTTTAAGTGACAAAAACTGTGCTGTATGTGAGAGGCTATGCACAAGAAAAAGGTTCTTGCCCTTAAGAAGCAGTCTGATGGGGAGACAGACATATTAATAAATAGAGTTACAATTACAGAAGTGTGTGCAGGGTCCTGTGAGGAACACAGTAGGAAGTGGTCATTGTATTTGGAAAGTTAGGGACTGCTATCTAGAGGAACTGTCACTTGAGCTTTGTTTCTGTTAAAGAAAAAGCAGTAACTGAATTGAGCACTTTTCAGAGTTTATTATAATCATGCATACACACACACACATGCACACACACACACACACACACGCACACAGCCAGTAAAGAAATAGACTCCTCTAGAATCTTAGAATAGGATTTTAGGCAGAACAAGAAACAAAAGTTGTTTACCAAAACCCAAGACTGAATGCTTAGCCTGGATGCTTAACAAATTGCCCCAGTCTTTGTGTTCCGATCTTTAGGACCCAACTTTGGGGTAGTTAAGTATGTAAATGTTCATTGCTGTAGCATTGTTGTTGTTGTTGTTGTCACGTTTTTGGGGGGAGAATTGTTAGACTTGTAAAGATTTGGTACAGATTTTGGTTAACATACTCTTAGTAATATATATAGTAGGTATTACTTGCAAATTCTTCCTCGGTCATAAAAAATGGATATTCACCAAATTCTTTTAGTAACAAAAAATGGATAGGTATCTCAGCAGGGTGGCAAGAGACGGTACTGCAGGAAACAGGGGAAGCATGAGCAAAGGAATGCAGGCAAAGAATAGTCAGTCCTGATGGAGAAATGGAAATGGTTCATTATGGCGGGAGAGTGGGACAGAGGGAATGAGAGTATGAGTGGTGCAAGGGTAAAATCTACCACTTAACTCCGGATGGCAGATATGTGTGTGAACACAGTCAGGATTGCTTAACTGGTGGATTGCTTAACTCCTGATCCGTTCTGTTTCCTTCTTCTCTTTGGGCACTTCCACTATATTTATGTTTATGCGTGTAATGATGTCCCACATTCCAGTAAGGCTGATTATTTTTATTTGATTTTCCCCTCTCTTCTAAGTATGTAATTTCTACTGATCTGTCTTCAGATTTGCTAATTCTTTCCTTCTGCCAACTCACATATTCTGTTCAGTTCCTCAAGTGAATTTTTCATTTTGCTTTTTGTACTTTTCAGCTTCAGATTTTTCATGTGATTGATTTTTTAAAAAAATAATGACTACCTGCATTAGACCAGGTTCTCTAGAAAAATAGAACCAATAGAATATGTATAGGTATACAGAAAGAGATTTATTATGAGGGTTTAGCACACATGCTTATGGAGGCTGAGAAGACCCACAATCTGCCTTGTGCAAGCTAAAAACCTTGGAAAGCTTGTGGTATAGTTCCAGTCTAAACCTGAGGACTGGGAACTGGGTAGGGGGCTGGTGGTATAAATCTCAGTTCCGGTCCAAAGACCTGGGAGTCCAGCTGATATCTGAAAGTAGGAGAAGATAGATGTCCCAAATCTAGCAGACAGAACAAATTTATCCTTTCTCTACCTCCTTGTTTTATTCAGGCCCTCCATAGATTGGATAATGCCCACTCATATGGTGAGGATGATCTTCTTTACCCACTCTACCAATTCAAATGCTAACGTCTCCCAGAAGACACATCCAGAAATAGTGTTTTACCAGCTATCTGGGTATCACTTAGCCCAGTGAAGGTAGCACATATAATTAAGCGTCACATTATCTCTATGAATATTCTCTATTTGATGAATCATTGTTTTTATACCTTCCTTTGATTCTTTAAACATGATTTCCTTTATTTATTAGAACTTTTTTTTTTATAATAGCTGCTTTGAAATCTTTGTGTCCTAATTCCAAACTGGCCCCTTTCATAGGCAGAGATTTTTACCTGCCCTTTTTGTTCTTGTGTACAGGTTATACTTTTCCGTTTCTTTGCATGTCTCCTAATTTTTTGTTAGAAATTATTTTTAAAAAATTACTACTTGCGTTAGACCAGGTTATCCAGAAAAATAGAACCAATAGAATATGTATAGGTATATAGAAAGAGATTTATTATGAGGAATTGGCACACATGATTATCTAAGATAATATGATATCTTAGAAAACATATTATTATCGCCACATTGAATTGTATTCCCCTTCCCATTTCTGAGAACTTAGTATTTTTTCATTTAGTTTGGTTATGTATTTATTAGGTGGGGCTGGACAAATTTTGTGGAGTCAGTTTCCCTCATAGTGTGCAACCTCTGATGCCTTGCTCAGTTATTTTTTCCAGGACCTTTTATCCTGGCTTTCTATGGGTTCCATACAGGTTTGCATAAATCAAATATTGGCAGAAGATTCTGGTTAAGCTCTTATCCAGTTATATCTTCATCCAGTTTTCACAAATTACTTATGTATGTGGCTTAGAGATTATCCTCACATTTTGGGGAATTTACCATTTTGCCCATATTACTCCAGGGGCTAGAAGCTTGAAGATATTCTCTCCAGTCCCTACTGATGGGACATGGGGTTGGACATGTGAACAGACTTCTAGTCCACCAGGATTATAATGGTTTTATTTTTAAGCCAAGCCTTCCAAGACATACCCCTGGGTCAGAGTAGCTTATTTTTAGCCAGTATTTGATCCGAAGTTGTGCTTAAGCCCTTTGATCCAATAAAACTAAAAAATCTTTACTGGTAGATTGGTGCATGGCCTGGGAACCCTTCTGACGCTGCCCCCCATCCTGCTTCAGTTGTTCCTGGGAGGGTGCAGCATCCCCCAAGGATAACTTTGATCATGGAAGGGCTCTTCTTGGCTGACTTCTTTACTGTTTCTCTCTTTTTTGGCTGATCTGCCCTTTTGCTCTTTGCTCAAGTACCTTGGAGCTACCAGCCCCCTCTCGATTACTTGTCATCGTGGTTGGGTTGCCATTGTTTTTGACAGTATCTTTAGGCATGAACTTCTCCATGCTCTGTTCCAAAGTAGTTCCTCTCAGGCAGAGCTGTGGAGTTCTCTATTCCTACAACCTGCTCCTTCCCCTGGGAGAGCCTCAGAGCCATTGTGCCAGAGCTAGGGATAATATCCCACTTCTCCCAGAATGGCACCCACTCTATAAGCTGGGCTGAGTGGATGGTTACCTTTTACTTTCTTGGCTGCCTCACTGGTGTGGAACCTCCTCCTTATGAGCAAGCTGTAGTAGATACAGTCAGCACTCTCAGCTGGCTGCACCTGGGTCAGAGCTCTCACCCTGTGAATGTGGCTAGGTGGGAGAAGGGAGCCCCAATTTCATTGGCCATGTCTGCTCAGAACAGTGCTTCCACAATGTGAGACTGTGGAGAATGAGAGATGTTAGTGGCCTATCCCTTCCAGGGTGAAATTATTGTCCTGGAGTAGAAGCTGAGGAGACCAGGAGACCCCACTTTTTGCCTGTTCCCACCTGGAGTAGTTCTTCCATCTCATGGAGATGGAGCTGGGGTGGGGTGCTGGGAGAAGCCATCACTGAAATGCCAGAGACTCATGCTGTTTGCATCAAGATTTAGTAAAACTTGACTAAATCTTTTTCCATTTGCTGCATACTCCTATGACAATATCTGGAGATGTAAAGTGGTTTTGTTTGTTTGTTTGTTTGTTTATTTTGTTTTTCTAGTCTTCCACCAGTTAAATGCTTACTTTGCTGGGAAAAGCATTCACCTAGATCCTCACTTGGCCATTCCCCATGTCCCTTCTCCTATTAGGCCATTTATAACGTTTTGAAATTTGGGGCTGTGTTAATTGGCACCCAGCAAGCAGGCTGTCAGTTTTACAAAAGCGTAAAAGAAATGCCATTGCTATTGTTAATGGAAATGATTTTTAAATGATTTTAAAATGGTAAACTCAGATCAGTTAAATGGATAACATCTTACCAAGTTATTATATTGAGCTTGATGGTGATAACATCAACTATAAGTCAGACTCTTCATCTGGTATGTTTCTTTATCTTTTTCTTTTATTTTTTTATTTTTTATTTTTTATTTTTTTGAGATGGAGTCTTGCTCTGTCACCCAGGCTGGAGTGCAGTGGCATGATCTCAGCTCACCACAACCTCCACCTCTCAGGTTCAAGCAATTCTTCTGCCTCAGCCTCCTGAGTAGCTGGGATTACAGTGCATGCCACCATGCCCGGCTAAATCTTGTATTTTCAGTAGAGTTGGGGGTTCACCATGTTGGTCAGGCTGGTCTCAAACTTCTGACATCATGATCCGACTGCCTTGGCCTCCCAAAGTGCTGGGATTACAGATGTGAGCCACCACGCCCGGCCTGGTATGTTTCTTTTTAAAATTCTTTATATTTTGCTAAATTAGAAACTTCTAAGAAAAAAAGGATGGAAGTGGTTGGTGACTCTGTTGACTAGATTTCAGGGAAAGGCAAGGGCTCAGAATTCCTGGGGCCATTTCTCATTGAAGATGACTTCTGGCACTCTGTCAGGTGTAAAGCCAGCAGGATTAGGAGGGTTTCAGCCTGGGATAAAGCAGCTTATGATTTCCTAATCTACTCTCTTATTACATTCTACTCAGGAAAATAATTTTTTCCCATTTTTATTGCATCATGTGGAGGTGGCTTTAAAATGTAACTGACTAGTATGAAGTTACTAATTCCCTGGTTGAGTGAAGAACTTCACATACTTTTTGGAGAAAGTAAAACTCTCAGCAATTAGTCTATCATATTTTGGCTTTCTTGTAAAATCCTGATATTACATCCTCAGCAGTAACATCTTGAAATGTCACCTCTGAAGTGACAGCTTTAGGCTATCTAGAGTTCATGATCTATCGTTGAGCTATGACACATGAGCAAGTTTCACTGAATCACAGAAATGGTTTTCTGCAGCCTTGTAAGTGTCAGAGTGAGCTGATTTTGTAATAACTTTAACTTCAATCGCTGAAGTGAGCACGTTCTTGATGGTCAGAAAATTTCAGAGTGGAAAAGCAGATATACATTGCCAATTTATTTGCAGAATAAGCTGGAAATGAATGTATTCTGTTGGCTCAATTTGACTGCATCACAATTGTTCCTCTCACCGTAACCAGTGAATTAAGATGAGGAGTCATTTGTTGACTGCTAACTGTTGCCCATGAGTAGGGAGCTCACTGCATGATGGTGTCAGAGACCCTTCCTTAGAGAGGCCTTAGCTCAAGCTTTGTCAGTACCAAAATCAACACATTGTTTATCAGTCTACACCACCATAAAATAATCCTTAACTTTAAAAAGTTCGTTTTTCTAAAACATGGTTTCAGTGCTAAATAGGTCAACACGTCCTCCAGTCCATCAATTCCATCCACACAGTGCACAAGTGCCAAGAGCTGACTCATACAGCACAGCACTGCAATTCACTTCTGGTGCTAACTACCCAGAGTTAGTGCAGAATCAACAAGTTCAGAACAGATCCCCAACAGGACTGTGCTTATGTCAGATGCTAGCTGTAAGTTCAAGAATCCTCAGGCCTCCTGTGCTTCTGACCAACTGCCTACAAACGGGAGTTTCCATAACCCCCTCAAGTTTTTTAATTGGCTAGAAAAACTCACAGAACTCAGGAAATTGCCATACTTACAATTACAGTTTATTATAAAGAATTCAAATTAGGACCGGCCAAAAGAAGAGGCATAGAGGACAAGGTCTGGGACAGTCCTGAATATGCGGTTTCTCTGTTCTCTTCCCATGGAATTAGGCTGCATAATCCTCCCAGCATATAAACGTGTTCACCAATTAGCAAACTCAACTGAGCTTCAGTGCCTAAAATGAAATGTTATTGGGGTTTCATTACCTGGGCGTGATTGACTGAATCATTAGTCAAGTGACTGAACTCAACCTCTAGCCCTCCAGCCCTTCCCAGCAGGTAGGTCTGATACCACACTGCTGCTCAACGCCCACCCTCTCACGGCATAGTTGACCTTTCCAGCATGGCCAGCCTCAATCCTGAAACTATCTAAAGGCTCATTATAGGTTGTCTTGTTAACATAAATTCACAAGGTGCCTACTATGAATAGCAAAGATACATCTACTACTCAGAAAATTCCAAGTGTTTAGAAGCTCCATCCCAGGAACCTAGGACAGAGATCAGACAAATTCATATACAACATGCAGCTTCAACCAGCAGTGTGCGTATTCATCATTGCCTTCCTGCTGGTATGCTGTTTATAATTTGCAGTCTCAATGGCTCCACTTGATAAAAAGCCTTTGCCAATATCTTATTAAGCTATTTATCTGAGCCCAAGATTATTATCATTTAAGAACATGGAGGAAATCTTCTTGAAACTGGTCTAGGCAAAGATTTTTTTTGAATATGACCCCAAAAGTACAGGCAACAAAAGTAAAAATAAACAAATGGGATTGCATTAAGCTAAAGAACTTATGCGCAGCAAAGGAAATAACCAGCAAAGTGAAGAGACAACCTACAGAATGGAAGGAAATGAACCAGATATCTAGTAAAAGGTTAATATGTAAAATATAAGAAACACAACTCAATAGCAAGAAAACAAATTACCTGATTAAAAAATGGGCAAAGGACCTGAATAGACATTTCTCAAAGTAAGACATACAATCGGCCAACAGCTTTATGAAAAACTATTGACATCACTAATCATCAGGGAAGTGCAAATTAGTGAGGTATCTCATACCTGTTAGGCTGTCTCCAATCAAAGCAAGAAATAACAAATGTCAGGGAGAATGTGGGGAAAAGGGAACCTTTGTACATTGTTGGTGAGAATGTCAATTAGTCCAGCCACTATGGAAAACAGTATGGAAGTTCCTCAAAAAATTAAAAATAGAAATATGATCCAGCAATTCTAATTTTGGGCATGTATTTAAAGGAAATGAAATCAGTCTGGTAGGTATAGTATCTGCATTTCCACATTCACTGCAGCACTATTCAGACAACCAAGATCTGAAATCAATCTAAGTGTTCATTCATAGATAATCAGATTAAGAATATGTGATGTATATAATATAATATAATTTTTATAATAAAATACTATTCAGCCTGAAAAACAGGGTAAATCATGGAATTTGCAATGACGTAGATGAAGCTGGAGGACATTATGCTATATAAAATAAGCCAGAAAAACACTACATAATCTCACTTATATGGGGAATCTAAAAAGTCAACCTCACAGAAGCAGAGAGTAGAATGGTCAATACCAGTGCAGCAGGGCAGGGGTTGAGGGTGATGTTTGTTGAATAATACAAAATTTCAATTAGATAGAAGGCATAAGTTCAAGAGTTCTATTGTATGGCACGGTGACTATAGTTAATAATAATGTGTTGTATACTGAAAAATTGCTAAGAGAATAATTTTTTTCTCACTATAAAAAAAGGTTAGTACATGAAGTAAAGCATATGTGAATTAGTTTAATTTTCTCATTCCATAATGTGCACAGATATCAAAACATGCTGTACAACATAAATATATATATAACTTTTGTCAACTGAAAAGGGAAAATACCTTTAAATAATGATTTCATTCCTCCTTTCATATTACTTTGCATTCAATAAACTGTTGGGCTGAAAATAAATTTTAAAAAATCTTTTGAACCTGTGTATACCCAAAAATGTGACTTTAAGACTGCCTTCTCTGAATTTGGACTTTTCTTTATCTTTAATAATTGCTAATGCTGAGTATTTAGTATTTCCCAGCCATTCATCTCAGCACTGTACATGCGTTTTACCCTCGTAACAACTCTATAAGATCAGGTACTTATTAGCACCACTGAGCACAAAAGGCAAGTGAGGCAAAGAGACTAAAGTAACTTACTCAAAGTCCAGTTTTGTGACTTTGAGTAAGTTACTTTAGACATAAAGTAAACTGGAAAGGGACAGCTCAGATATACACACAGGATGCTCGGTCTCAATGCCTGTGCCCTAACCTATTAGACCATGCCACTTGTAACAACAGAATCATCAGTTTTACACTGAAAAGTTCTGGAGAAACTCAGTTGGTTCACCATAAAAGCAACTGTTCTTTATTTGAAAAATGATGCGAAAACATCAATGATTTTAATACCCTAATATGACATGTTGGTTTAAAAAAAAAAGCATCAAGGATTCAGGTCAATCCAATAAAATCAATTTTTTCGACATTTGTCATTCATTGGATTCTTGTGAAAAATCTTCACTTGTAAATTCACTATCCTAACACGTTTTATCTACATTGGAGACCTCTACATTATTTATTATGAAGTTAGTCTCAGTGGCACTATTAATGTTTCTATTTTCATGACTACTTTTACACCTTGATAAAAAACTTTTTTTTCTTTTTGAGATCAAGTCTCGCTCTGTTGCCCAAGCTAGAATGCAGTGGAGCTATCTTGGCTCACTGCAACCTCTGCCTCCTAGGTTCAAGCAAATCTCCTGCCTCAGCCTCCCAAGTAGCTGGGATTACAGGCACACGCCACCTCACCTGTCTAATTTTTGTATTTTTAGTAGAGGCAGGGTTTCACCATGTTGGTCAGGCTGGTCTTGAACTCCTGACCTCAGGTGATCTGCCCTCCTCAGCCTCCCAAAGTGCTGGGATTACAGGCGTGAGCCACTGTGCCCAGCCAATAAAGGACTTTTGAGTCATTGGCACATTAAAAAAAAAAATCATAGCAATAAAAGTTCAAGTTTAAGAACATTGAGAAAACATTTAAATGATATAAAAATACATTAATCAATAAGTCATCTCCTGTCTGTGAAATGGGGTAGTATACTACCTAAGTGGACTTCGTGAGTCCTCCACTAATCTATATAAAGACCGTAAGTGAATGGAATAGCCCCAAAGACACACGGAGCTGGAATCTCCATTGCCGGTGGGCAGGTGCCGACATGCCTGATGGAACGCTTTGATTACGCTCCTTCTTTCCTGCTGTAATCATTTCTTATTCTGAAAAAAAATATTGTTTCTCCTGTGGCAGGGATTCAGTCTGCATAGTCTGAGAAAGAAGAGTGATGTTTTTATGCAGAGACGTTAATGGAGAATAGACAGGATGTAACATCAAGAGCAAAAGTGCAAAGTAATGAGAGAGTGCCATGTACTTCGTTCTGTTTTTATCGTACACAACACTGATATAACCTATTTTACTTATACGCATTTATTATCCTAAAAGTTGAAATGTATTTGAAAAGTGATGAGGTGTTCTTTATTAACATATTTTATAAACCTTTCCCACAATTATGAAAGAAGAGGTAGAAGACACATTTAAATTAATTTGGTCATGATTCTTTATTACTTTTAATTTCTCCTAAAACTCAGCAAGCTGACTTTGAATGGACCTTAGTGAAAAACATTTTTTTTAATTAAAAAAAATTCACATCCAGAGCTTTTGTGCTCAGCTGCCTTGATCCTAGCAGTTCTGATAGCTGCAGGTTCTCATTCAGAAATTCAGCCCCACAGATCCCCCAGGGCTACAAGACAACAAGCAAAAACCAACTTCAGCTGTTAGGACTGTGTAAAGGAGCCCATTCCAAGGGCCTCACATAGATTTTCCAAATATATTTAGTTAACATACAAACATACACTCCACACAAACATACACACACACACACACACACACACACACCCCTCCTCCTTTGAACTAAAAACTTTTAGAGCCAGCATTTACTGATGTCTAAAATGCAAACCTCCTTTTGAATTTGCTTTTGGTCTAGCTCATGATAAGGTCTGCTGTGTAATTAACTGAGTGATTTGCTTTAAGATCTAGGTGGGGCTCAGGTTCTGCACAGCAAAGGTTGGAATTTTTACGCAGCCCTCACGTGGCCTGGAGCTCTTGGCAGCACTTTGTCGTTGGCCTCTGACTTGCTCCTCTTCTCTCTAAGCCACTTTATTATCTATGAGTGTTTCTGCTTCTTTCTGGCTTCCTTCCTGGGTGCCTGCAGATATTTCTCTGTCTCAGAGAACCAAACCCCAACGTTCATTTATTCAGCATTCTCCACTTCCCATCACTCACACAGGATTAGAGACATCACTCTGGATTTTGAACTCCAGGCCACCACCTACCACCTGTGTTAACTTGAACAAATTACTTAACCTCTCTCAGCCTTCATTTGTTTGTCTGTAAAATGGGAATAATGCGTTCCTCACATATTAGAGTTGATTAAATGAGGTAATAAGTGTAAACTTCTCAGCACAGAGTCTAGTACACATTAATGGCTAGTAGCTCTTATTTACTGTACCCAGAAGAGCAAGAAGCCTATTTTTTTTAACTGTATGAAGATGTCTCCTGATGCTGCTTAACAGGACAGATGTCAACAAGCCCACCTCCATCATTTGCAGGGCTTGGGGGCAAGACTACAAACGTGCACCCACTCCCGCAATCTTTCCTCCTTCCACGGATACCCTCGCTACAAGGAGCCTCATCCATGCGAGTGTGTTATACCCTAGTCCGCATGTCAAAGTGTGTCCCAGCCCACGCCCTTCCTGTTCTGCAGACAGCTGCCCTTCAGCTAGATGGCTCCTCCAGAGGACCCACCCAGGGCAGAGCCTCTTGAGGACCTGGCAATGGCCTGAGCCCTGGGGTGGGGAACCCATGATCTGGGGTCCCTGGAATGTAGTATAGAAGAGGAGAGTGGCCTGGATTCAGTGGCTTGGAATTCTTTCTCATGGAGAGGCATGACAAGAGGGTGGCCAGAGCAGAGTGCTCCAATAGGATGGGTCTTGAAGGTCTGGGGCTAATCACGTTTGCTGGTAGAAAGAATCAAGCTTTGGAGAGGGAGGTTTCTCCATGCTATGTTGTGCTAGCCAGCCCGAGTCCCTCGTGTCCTGCTCAGTCACCACGATGCCAAACCTGGTGTGTGCAAGAGCCTGCTCCTCTTGCAGAGGCCCTGACAGCTACCAAGATGCCAAAGGGCATCATTTTTGGACCAACTCCAAGGAATGCAAATTCCTGTAGAGCTCAGTGCTTGATGTTGTAGTGACTGTGCACCCTTTCCTCGACTCCCTCCCCAGCTGCAACACAGCCCGTTCTCCTCCTCCCCTCCCCCCACCGGTTTTTGGTTTGTGTGTTTGTTTTTTTGAGACAGAGTCTTACTCTGTTGCCCAGGCTTGAGTGCAGTGGCACAATCTTGGCTCACTGCAACCTCTGCCTCCTTGGTTTAAGTGATTCTCCTGCCTCAGCCTCCCAGGTCACTGGGACTATAGGCACGTCCTACCACACCCAGCTAATTTTTGTAGTTTTAGTAGAGCCAGGGATTTCATCATGTTGGCCAGGATGGTCTCGATCTCTTGACCTCGTGATCTGCCTGCCTGGGCCTCCCAAAGTGTTGTGATTACAGGCGTGAGCCACCACACCCGGCCCTTCCTCCCCTTTTCTGTGGTTTCTTTTCTTTTGCATTTGCTGCGTGGACATAGAAGTAACACTGGGAGGAACTCAAATACCAGGGATCTGAGAAGAATCTTAGGTACAGTGGGATGGGAAGGAATGTGTTTGCTGTTAGTAACATCAGCTCCAGAAATCTCAGTAAGGAAACCCTTGAGGCCAGCACTGTCTCCCTTCCTGCAGAACTGAGTTTATAACCCATCTGCTCCTTTACCACATATGATTATGTCTACATTAGCAGCTCTCCTTTTATTGCTGAGAGTTGCAGCACCTGCATCTTCTGCATATTGCTGCAAAGGATTTGAGCCGAAGTGTTAACTTACCGAGTTTAGTTCTTTAAGAAATAGTTCAGTAAGAAAAACAGTTATGAAGAATAATTCAATAGCCAAATACACAATAAAGGTGGAACATATGTAGTAGACAGTAAATCTTCCCCAGAAAAGGAGATCAATGCCTTCAAGTACAATTTGTTATTTGGAATTTGGAATCTGAGAAGCAATACCATCCCTGGAGAACAAAATATTGAGTGCTAGAAATAGAAGCTTTGCTTCTTTCTCTCCTGAGCAGAAATATTTTGCTCTGCTGTCCCCAAGACTCGCCAGATTCCAAATGCATGGCCTAAGTGGCTGACACAGCCGATGGCTTCAGAACCAGATTAGTCTGGTGAAGAATTCTTATGTACAAGGCTATGTACAGAACCAGAGAAGGGACCTCTTTCAGCACTTTTCTGTTTTGTTTTTTGTTTTATTTTTCTAAAAAAAGAAAAGAAAAGACATATCTGACTGACATTCCAGCTAGTGGGCCAGAAACATGAGTTTCTTATGATGTTAGCAGGGATTTCTATGGATCGAATGTTTGTGTCCCCCTCTAAATTTATGTGTTGAAATTGAATCTGCAACTTAACGGTGTTTGGAGATGGAGTCTTTGGGAAATGTTTAGGTCATGAGGTTGGAGCCCTCATGAAGTAAATTAATGCCACTGCAAAAAGGAGCCCAGAGAGTTTTCCCATTGTCTTTTCATCATGTGAATCAATGGTCTGCAACCTGTAAGAAAACCCTCACCAGAACTTGACTATGCTGGAACCCTGATCTTGGACTTCCAGCCTCCAGAATTACGGGAAATCAATTTCTGTTTATGAGCCACCCACATTATGTTACTTTGCTGTAACAGTCTGAACCAAGAGGGATAATATAAACAGTGCCCTGCAGTTTAAAAGTTTGAGAAATGTTAAACTAAAAATTAATCTAAGAATGTTTGTTTTAACTACAGGATATATCAGAGTGTTTATTACACTCGAGTGCAATATTATTTGAAATGAGAGGCTGTAAAATATGTTTTCTCAAAATAGAATGTACAGTAGAAATTGCTTATTCAGGCCACTTTTTATGCCTTGGTCTTTTTTCCTATCTCCTTTCCAGATAAACATTTTAAATATCTAAGTTTAGAAATGATATTTAAGACGTGATAACTTAAAATGTTCCATGGGGGTGGACAAATTGATTCATGAGTGTTGAATTCTAATATTATCCAAATTGTCCATCTAAGGGGGAAAAGAGGAAAACATTCTGCCAAGTTTCTCATGGAAAATCAGATGTAGGGGAACAATTTCTGGCATGGAATATTCCTTGGCATCTGTGTGGTTTAGGTACCACATAACTGCACGGTCCCTGCAGGGACCACCCGGAGTTGCAATGTCCAGGCCTCATAATGAGTCTGTACTCCTGACTGTACTCCAGTTCTCAGGATGTCATCTAAGAGACTGATCCCTATGCTTAGTGACTCTTAAAAGCAAGGGACTGAAATATGGGGGAAATGGCAGTAAGTTAAGCATTTAGGAAAACATTCTCATTCTCCCACAATACTTATATTATTTATCCCTTTTCTTTTCTTTTCTTTTCTTTTCCTTTCTTCATTTAGTTCCACAGATCAGCCAGTGGCCCCAAAGGCATCAACTAACTTTGTGACATTTGAAGTTGTTTGCCTTCGTTAATTCAATTGACTTTCAGCCTTAGTGAGGTAGTGGGTTTGACTCAAGGGAGAGGAAGCACTGAGAAGTAAGCTTTACACTTAAACGAAGATGCTGGGAGCTTCCATGTGCATTTCCTTACATTTACAAGATGGAAGCTACTTTTGGACATATAGTTTAGCTAAGGAGAGCATTATCATGAATTCTATAAACATGGTGATCATATTTTCCAAATCTCAAATTGGGACACATTCCCTGGCTAAAGGATTGTTATTTTTTCTGTGAGGTTATTTACTCTTTATGAGGTGTACATTAATCTCATTCAGCTAGTCAGCAATGGAAATGCCTTGATTAGAGAAAATAGAATTTCATAAAACGCTAAGTGTACCAGGAAATCTAGCATAGATGCTCAATATATGTGATTCCATTCATGCGATGTTTACCTTGCAAAATCATCACTAAGAATTTTTGTGGTGTCTTTTGTACTGTTTTAAAGGATGAATTCTTTGTATTTTTCTTGTGAACCAAGGTTTAGTCTGCTCTACTACAGTTTTTTAAAGGAGGCTTTTATCACCCAATTTGCATCAGTGAGTGAAGCTGCAAGATATTTTTTCTCTTTCAGAACTGCAGTTTTTCCACCCTGAGATATTGCACATAAAGCTCTAGAGTGTGACTATGCCGCAGGGTCATGGGACTTTCATTGCCAACCCAATCATTCCGAACTCAAATCTTTGATTTGTGTTATTTAATAGCATCTTTAATTAGGCTGCATCTATCAAGGTCTGGTTTGTGTTTAGGTAAATAGGTGAGTATAAATGCACACCACCTGTTTAGGAGGGGCGGGAGAGTGTATGCCATGGAATATTCTCTATCAAGTCTTCACATTTGGATAAGAGTTGGCTTGGATTTGAAACATAACAGGGTAGTTGGACCTTAAGAAATATAAGAAAGTTGGCAAAGAAGATCTGTGGGTCACCTCACTCTCCCTCTTCCCCTGGATTCACCTTATCCAGAGTAAAACCTAGACTGTAAATCCTTAAAAATTGTACCACCACAAGAAACATTCTTTTTTCTTGCTTTTAAAATGAATATTAGCTCACTTCTTTAAGCCTCTCAATTTTCACTTTGCTAAGGGAAGTTGCTGAGTCTGACAACTTGGGAACTTCGAGTTTCTACTATACTTCTTAAGCTTGTAACAGAATGCTTATCAGAGAATTTCAGCAGGGCCAAGTTTATCCAATGCATTCTCTTATGGGGAAAGACCAGGGCTCTGATGTCTTATCCAGTGGAGTCCTGGTAAATGTTTAACAATGTAGCCTCCATGACTGATTTAGTCTCCAGTGTGTCGTCACTGGAGACAGAGTTGGGAAGAGATGGACATAATTAGCCCTTTCATGCCTAGTAGGAGCCGGCTTCAGCATCACCGAGTTTATGCCCCTAGGACATTGGTCTCCAAATTTTAGTATAAATCACTATCACTATTATTAAAAGTATAGAAGTTGATTCAGAATCTCTGGGGCTGAGGCCAGGGCATTTAGCAAGATTCCCCAGGTGATCCTGATTCTGTAGTTTGAGTTCTGGTTCCCATGTTCATTCCTATACAAGGCCAGTCTTGAATGTACAGCATTGCCATCCCAGATCAAGAACTCTAAATACTTTTTTATGCCATGAAATTCACTACGCTATAATTAAAATAGACTAAATTTACTAAGACATAATTAAAATGGATTCTAATGTTCAAGATGAATAATGATCATAATGTTCACTTTTATATAATAGTCTATATTCAGTTCATTACTTTTCATTATCCTGAATGTAAAATGTGCTATGGAAAGCCAAATTCCATATATTTTAGGAATTAGATGAAATCTTTATGGAGCACATAGCTCATCTTAGAGTTGTGAGAAATATTTGCATCACATTTTTTTGTAAAAAAGAAAAAAAGATTCACAGGACAGCCTTCTTTGTTTCCCATCAATTTTCTTCCAATAAGTTTGTGCCAAATGTGTTGTGAACTTAAGGATTTGTTTAGGATAATAAAATTGGATAAAGGTATACTAATTTCCTCTGAAAAAATATTTGGGTGATTTTTTCAAAGGCTTTGTGCAATTAGTTTATTCTTCTTCAGTGAAGAATACGTTTCATTGGAGATGATTGTACTGCTTTAGACTTAATCTTTTCCCAAGGTCTGCATTCCTCTCACAAATATCTACCAAGACATCCTCCCTATTCAAAGGAGTTTACAATCTAATTGGAGTTTTAAGGATTCCTTCTATTAAAAATTAGAGAACAATATGGGAGGTATTTGACATTATGGCTGGTATCGATTGTTGCATGCATTTTCCTGATTGTTTGGTGCGGGAGACAGATGTAAATACTCACCATAGAGCGTGATAAATGCTGGGAGACAGTGACTAAAATTTCCCTGATGATTCAGGGCAGCTTCACAAAGGAGGGGACAGGAGCTGAGACTTAAGGATAATTAGGAGTTGGGGAGGTTGAAGCACAGAGGGCTTTTCAGGCAGAGGAATGACAACAGGCACCCGGCTCAAGAAGAGAGATTTTCAAATTGCTCATTTGAATAGCAAATATTCACCTACTCTGTACACAGAACTGTGCTTAGCACCTGGGGGGGAAGGAGAGGGGGTGGCACAGCCCCTTAAGGTATTTGTGTGCCACTTGGATGCCTCTAAGACTTGGAAATATTAGAGAAGGAGAAGAGCAATAGTATAGCCAGATGCCGTGGAGCTAGTGAGTAATGTGGGATATTGTCAAAAGGTGAGATAGGTGAGGGCTGAAGTGTTTAGGGAAGTCTTTCTGGGCTTAAGGTGTTCAAGCAAGCAAGAGAAGTGGTATTTAAACAGACATAGGCGGGAGACGGGGTTTCACGGGAGACAGATAGAAAATCCCTGTGACCAGAACAGATAGTGCTGCTGAGTAGTGTGGAGGCTGAAAGGATGGCACAGTGGGAAGCACACTCTCAGTCCCAACTCACCTTGGGGCTGGTCAGGGACTTGTGGGGAAAAGAAAAAACCTTGTCTTTTCAGACCCTCTATTTCTTTAACTATAGAATGGGCAGAGTTAAATTTAACTCTCAATCTTGTGAGGATCAGATGAGGCGATTTATGTGAAAACATTTTATAAACTGCATATATTATAATTATGGGTCATTATCAATGGATGAAATTCACTCTTCTTGAATAGCAGTTCCTTTCTAAGAAGCCATGACTTCACACCTGTGTATTTAGGCTCTCATGAATGGTGTCCCTTGGCACGAGGATATATATTGCATAGCAGATGTAGATATGCCACTGAGAAGAACAACCTCAGAGCCAAAACATTTTTTATTAAATAAAAGTTTATTTAATAAAATATATAGGCCAGGTGCAGTGGCTCACGCCTGTAATTCCAGCACTGTGGGAGGCTGAGGCAGGTGGATTATGAGGTCAGGAGTTCAAGACCAGCCTGGTCAACACGGCAAAACCCCGTCTCTACTAAAAATACAACAAATACAAAAAATGTCTCAGCCTCCTGAGTAGCTGGGATTACAGGCACACACCACCATGCCTGCGGCTGAGACAGGAGAATTGCTTGAACCTGGGAGGCAGACGTGGCAGTGAGCCAAGATAGTACCACTGCACTCCAGCCTGGGCAACAGAGCAAGACTCTGTCTCAAATAAATAGATTAATTAATTAAATTAAATATATAAAGAAATATGTAAAGAAATGTGGGTTTTATTTCCAGTTGATTTTATATTTTAAATGATAAACTTTACAAATTTAATCGTTTAAATTGCAAAATAACAATATTAAATACTTGTTAATATTGAAGTATGTTTTATTGTGTGTGTATTTTCTTCAGTGGGTAACATTCCCAAAGGAAAAAAATATATATATATATATAGAAAGACAAACTTGCTTTATTTAAACAAAGAAAGTGTTAATTGCGGATCTGATCAATGGATATTCTTTTAGGAAGCCTTGTTTTGAAATGGAAACAGTGCCACTGAACTTAAAGTATCCCTTTGAGGAGCTGGTTTGCCCATCAAGTAAAACAGCAGTGGTTAAAATAAATGAGCCTGATTCTAGCCAAGTGTACTAAAAGGATTCTACGGCCATTCTCCCATCCAGCCTCCAAGATATGTCCATTAAAGTGACACAAATACAATAAACACGATTAAAAAGCTCTTCCTCTTGTATATCAGAGAGTGATATTTTAAAAAGAAAGTCATACATTTTGTAAAGACGGTTTTCTATTTGCGCAAAGAGAGAATTTCTAAAAGAGATTTCAGTTATTTTTCTCATTTACACAATCACACTCTTTCTCACACAAAAATTTCGATCTTCAATCCTCCGTCCCACTCCAATCCTGAAGTTTTCACTGTTTGCAAGGAGCCACAGAAAGGGAAGCTGTTAGCTTGCTGCACCGAGCTCTGCCTCAGCTGTGCTCTGGGGCCCTTGCATCTATTTTGGATCCAGCATCTGTGCAGCACATGAGGGCCAATTGCACTTCACTTTTCAATTTAGTTTCATTGCCTGTCTTGGTAGAACCACCCACTTGCATCTGGCAAATGACACATTCCAGGATTCCTCACCCTCATGGGCTCACCCCTCCACAACGCATCTGCAATAAACATAGAATAAAAAATGTAAATACAAATTATATTTCTATATTTGAGGAAAGAAACAGGTTAGTAGGTGGCTATCACTTTCCATTTCAAACTGCTCAAAATACTTCTCAAATATAGCTATAATCCTTCAAATTTTTAGCAACACTGTACTTATTACCCTTGGAAGGAGAAAGTGCCTTTTTTTCGTTATTTTATAGGTGTAATTAGAATGGTGGGTTAGCTAATCTGATACATTCTACAAAATGAAAATGAGGGCATTGAAAATTCCAACGATTTTGGATGTCCAAAAGAATAAGTCGTGTTAAAATACTGCCAAAACAATGTGAAGTAAAGTGGAAAATCAGTGTAATTAATTTTTTTTTTGAGACAGAGTCTTACTCTGTTGCCCAGGCTGGAATGCAGTGGCGTGATCTCAGCTCAAAGCAACCTCCGCCTCCTGGGTTCAAGCAATTCTCCTGCCTCAGCCTCCCGAGAGTAGCTGGAACCACAGATGTGCAACACCATGCTGGCTAATTTTCGTATTTTCAGTAGAGATGAGACTTTGCCATGTTGGCCAGGCTGGTCTTGAACTCCTGACCTCAGGTGATCCACCCACCTCGGCCTCCCAAAGTGCTGAAATTATAGGCATGAGCCACCACATTAGCCCTTATTTTTATGCAATCCTATACCCACCACTTCTTTGGTTGAATCAAATTCCTGTTGCTTTGGTGGTTTGTTTAGTAAAATTTACTTCTCTGTGGCCTCAGGAACTGTCATCCTCCTATTTGAGTTCAGAGCTACTGCTGGTGATAACCTTGGTGCTGTATATCTGTTTCTGCTTTTCTCTCAGTGGGTAGGAAGAAGTGAAGCCAGCTTGCCTCTACACTGTCATTTTGAAACTGGGAGTCCCTGATTTTAGTCTAATGTCATGGTAGATTAAGGATGTCTGTAAATTCTCTGTCACTCCTGCCATTGAGAGTTAGAGTCTGGTCTCAGAGACTTGCTTGATCAATGAAGTGTGGTGGTGGAAGTGACACTATGGGACTCACAGGAAGTCTTAGAGCTGCTGCCTTTGCTTCTTGGAGCACTCTCTCCGGAGCTCTGAGCTGCTCTGAAATAAGTCCTTCTGCCTTGACACTGCCATGGAGGCTCCGTGTCAGTGCTCTGGTTGACAGTCCTAGCTGAGCCCAGCCTTTTTTTTTCTAGTAGAGATAGGGTTTCATCATGTTGCCCGAATGGATGTCAAACTCCTGAGCACAAGTGATCTGCCCACCTACGCCTCCCAAAGTGCTGGGATTATAGGCGTGAGTTACTGCGCCCGGCCTGAGCTCAAGTCACAGGAGAGTCTAGCTCTCTGGAGACCTCCAGACCAGCCCATTCAGTTGACACCATATGGAACAATAGAATCACTCAGCAGAGGAGTCCTGCCTGAATCCCTTAACCATAAAATTGAGCTATAATAAAATGGTGGTTGTTTTAAGACTGATAAATAATCAAACACATGGAAAGGAAGTCCTTTGAGATAGTTAGATTCTTGTCCGTTGGTGTCTTTACTTTGCTCTGTGACTATTACAAATAATATCTCTTTCTAACTCTCACAATGATCTTATACTATGTATATTATTATCCTCATATTACAGATGAGAAAGTAGGCACCAAGAGAATAAACAACTTAGCTAAGTATACAAAAGCATGGTAGATACAGGATGGAAACCCAAGGCTGTTTAGCTTGAAAGCCTATGCTATTACCGGAGTGAGAAGCTTAATTATTGCTGATGTAGTCACATAGCTAAGAAACAAAAGTTTCTCTGGATCTTCAGGCTGTGATTCCATGAGTCTCAATCAGGGGTCAGAAAATGTTTTCTTACGGGACTAGACAGTGAATATTTTTGGCTGCAGACCATATGGTTTCCATGGCAACTACTGCACTTGCTTCTTATAGCGTAAAAGTAGCCACAGACAACATGCAAGCAGATGATAGTGGGTATGTTCCAAAAATTTTTATTTACAAAATCAGTTAGTGGGCTAGAGTGGCTCCCAGGCCATAGTTAGCTAACCCCTGATTTACACACCTGAGGTGATCGTATTTGGATCTTCTTGAGTTTTTGGAAAAGGACTTCAAATCTCAATGAACAGTTGATGACACCTTCTTATGATTCAAATTTTAAATCAAAGCTCAAGGATTTATAAATTTGTAAGACTCAGCAGAATATGTGTAACTCAGTGGAATGTGTAAATCAATGTAGAAAGTAGCAAAAATAATGTACATTTAGAAAAGTTATTTTTGAGGTTCTTTTTGATCTACTAAGTTCCAAATTCTAGAAGAGGATTCTTGTGCATAAAAATAAACTGGAAGAGAATGTGGAATGTTCTCCAGACGGACATTATATTTGAGAGTATCTTTAGTCAACTGTTATTTTCTTTAACCTTTTGGAGTTATAAAGGGATGTTCTTGATAGTGATGACACAGTGTTTTGTGAAAGTTTCTGTACTGTTTATGGAACTTATTCTCCCTTCTATGTTCTTCATGGCCTCTGTCGGCTTCGTTACTGGCTGTTCAACAGCTGCACATCTATGTTATGTGTCAGGTCAGACCAGAATACTCCCATCTAACAGAGACTGTGTTAGCAATTGTGGGCAGCTAATGACGACTGCAGCTGGAAGAGTTTGCTCTTTTTAAGGGAGTTATTGAGATCTTGGAAGTCAGAGAGGGCCAAGACTTTAATTACATTTTTCCTTCTGAAAGTTATCTCTACAATCATCTTTTAGTGTTACCTGAGCCACCCTAAGTTATTTTAGTCATGCTGCTCATTAATTTTTTTCTTTCTTATTATCTTGGACCCACTTGTTCTATTAAGTATGAAGTGGCGTAAGGGTAGGGAATGTTTCTTCTTCTTCGTATTTTCTTTCCTATTGCTTGATGTATAGTTGTGTTTAATACATTTTTGAAACTGCTTGGAGATTGTCTTTAAGTTTTCTTATGTAAAATACACACACACACACACACGGGAACATGTACCTATGGAGACTTTTAATATTGACTCTTTAGCTATCCAAGAATACTATAAGCACAATATGTAATATGACCATAGCTAGCTCCTGTTGCTATAACATTTTACAGTTTGATTTTGTGAATCAGCTGCCCACAAAATTTCCAATGACTTTGAATTTATTTACTCACTTAGAAGAGTGAGTATACAGATGTATACAGATGGTGCACAATTTTTTAAAATACAGAATAATATATAGTGGTGTAAATTAGGTTTTCTCCCCATCTCGTTCTATAACCTTGGTTTCTCATTGCTGTACCCAGCTTATTGAGCATCGTGCTATAGACACACTGTGCCTACGCCAGACAAGCACATATCCTGTCTCCCCTTTAATTTGCACACACACTAGAATATTGCACATGATTTTCTATATCTCAGGTTTTTTCATTTGTTATATTTTCGAAATTATCCATGTTAGTAGATATAGAAATGATTTCTAAATTTTGTTTGTATTTTATTGTGTGCTGCAGTTGACTTATTGAGGTACGTTTTGCTACTGCAAGCAGCGCTATACTAAATAGTCTTTGACATATGTCTTTGTGCACATGTGAGAGACTGTGTGTAGAATAAATTGCAAGAAATAAAACTGCTGAGTCAAAGCAATATGAATTTTGAGTTTTATTAGGTATTTTCAAGTTAACCTCTATAAACTTGCACCAATGTAGATGCCAGGGAACAATGCACTGGCACGGTTGCCCAGTTCTTTCAAATAGAATGTTTCTTCAAACTTTGATCCTCATACGTTTGATAAGTGAAAAAATATTCTCTCCATAGAGTTTTAAGTTGTAGTTTCCTTTTCTTTTTATTTTTTTTTAAGTTGTAGTTTTCTGAATACTACATGGTCAAGACCTTTGCTTGATTTTTTTAAATTTAATTTTTCTTTTTTTAAAACTTGAGACGGAGTCTTGCTCTGTTGCCCAGGCTGGAGTAGAGTGGCATGATCTCTGCTCATTGCAACCTTTGCCGTCTGGGTTCAAGTGATTCTCGTGCCTCAGCCTCCCAAGTATTTGGGACTATAGGCGCGTGCCACCACTCTTGGCTATTTTATTTTTTATGTTTTTTAGTAGAGACGGAGTTTCACCATGGTGGCCAGGCTGGTCTGGAACTCCTGACCTCAGGTGATCCACCCACCTCTGCCTCCCAAAATGCTGGGATTACAGGTGTCAGCCACCGTGCCCGGCCAAGACTTCTGCTTGATTTTTAATACAATTATTAAATCTTTTTCTTCTTGATTTATAGTTCTTTGGATATTAAGAAAATTAAAACTTTGTTAGACATGTTCTGAATGTTTTTCCCAATTTTTTTCTTTTATAATATAGTCAAATTTGTGACTCTTTTTTAGCTTAGGAGTCTTTCCCTTGCTAATATTATGTTAAAAAATTCACCCATGATTTTTTCCAATATTTTGTAATTTCTTCTGTTTCTTATTTTAATGTTAGATTTAGCTGGAAATTTTGGAATGAAAGATGAACTTCTTTTTTCCAAAATGTTATCAAGTTATCAAAACTTCATTTATTGAAGAATCTATCTTTACTCACACATCTAATGCCTCCTTAATCATGTGATAAATTCAATTATGTAGTTTTTTGTTTATTTTTGGTATCCATTTTTTCTTCCTTTAGACTGTCTTTTGCTGCATACCACATTATTTAAATTATTTTTGTTTTAAAATGTTTTAACATCTAGTCTTTATATTTTTTTCTAGAATTATTCTAGTTATGCATGGATATTTATTTTTACATGTATTTTAAAATAAGTTTAGTTAAAAATTTTTTGCCTATCATTTTTTGTGTGTGGTGACATTTGATAGTGGGATGAAATATAATTAATAGATTAATGTAAACAGCATTGATATTCTTATTGTTATTAAGTCTTCTTACCTAAGAACAGAGTATGCCTTACATTATTATTCAAGTCTTCTTTGAAGTATTTAAATTTTTTTCTTACAGATCTAACTCATAACCTTAAATTTATTCCTATTGATTATTTGTGGTTGCTTTGTAAGTAAGTTTTTCTTCCATTTTTTTCTAGTTGGTGGTTATTTATATATAGTAAGGCTATTGATTTTTATATATTCATTTTGAACCAGCCACTTTACAGAAATCTCTCATTGTTCACAATATTATTAAGTTAGTATTCTTGAGTTCTTTTAGATGGAAAAAAATTTTTTGTACTTGTTAAATTTTTGTATCTCATTGTTTGTCAAAGTTTACAAAATTTCAGTTAGGAAGAATAAGTTCAAGAGACGTATTGAACATCATGATGGCTATTCTTAATAACAATATATTGTCTACTTAAAAATTCCTCAGAGAATAGGTTTTAGTGTTTTCACCACATGCAAAAAATGATAGGTGTGAGCAGTAATACATATGTAATATATATTAATATGTAATACATATGTTAAATAGCTTCATTTAGCCTAGCCATTCCACAATGTATACAAACCTCAAAACATGTCATATATACTATTTTATATATATCACAAATATATACTCTTTATACGTCACTAAAAGTAAATTTAAAATTTTATCACTTGATTTTTGATATTCTTTGTTACTTAATTTTTTTAAAAAGTTAAGCAACAGTGTTGATAAATAATAGTCCTGCTTGGTTTGCTTCTGATCTCAATAAGAATGCTTCTAACATTTTTAGCATCAAGTATGAGGCTAGCTTGAAACTTACAAGGAAGTATTCAAATATAGAGACTTAAATACGTATTTATTTAAATACAGAAAGTTTTCGGGCTAGATATATATGTGTATGTACACACACTGCCTGTGTGTATTTATTTAAGGGAATTTTAAAAAATTTTCAGGTGGCTTTGTGTGTATACACAGGAAATATGTATAAGAAAATGTTTAAATGTGTTTAGATAATTTAATTTTTTTCTCTGCATTCCTCTTTGTCCTCAGAAAACATGAGTTTCTTCAACTTTTTGCCTATTGTGTCTCATCTTTTAGTCTCTGTAGCAGGTTCATTAACTATGACTAAAAATTGAATCATATGGACCCCAGAGTTCCTCCTAATTGCACTTTAGGATTATAGAATTCTCTGATGTATTGAATTCACCTCTCTTGGGAAGAGGCCACAATATTCTTCCTCTACAATGCATTTCCAGAAGTTTAATTGGATTTTGTGAGCTCCATCTAGTTTATCAAACACCTACAGAAGAAAGATTGCAAAACACAAATATGATGAGACGCTCAAGGTTGATGAATCATGAATAATTGCTGACTTGTCTGTGATGGTTAATTTTATGTTTCAACTTGGTTGGGTCACAAGGCCCAGATAAGTGGTCAAACATTATTCTGGGTGTCTTTGTGAGGGAGTTTTTGGATAAGATTTACATTTAAATTGGTGGACTTTGAGTAAAGCAGATTGCCTTCCCTAATGTGAGTGAGCCTCATCAAACGAGACGAAAGCCCGAAAAAAGCAAAAGACTGCCTGCTCCTGAGCAAGTGAGAATTCTGCAGCACTTGGCCTTCAGACTTGAAATGCAGCACTGGCTCTTTCTGGGGCTTCTGTTTTCTGGCCTACGCTGCAGATTTAGACTTGCCAGCCTCCATGATCATGTGAGCATAATTTCTTAATGTAAATTTCTTCCTATATACACACACATATGTCCTATTGGTTCTGTTTTTCTGGAGAAACCTAATACACTGCCTTTCTGCAAAATAGTGACAGGGAACAAGAAATGACTTTCTACATTATTTTACTTCTTTTAGAACAAGTTCTGAGGAGTGAGATTTACCTTTGGTAGCTAGAGGGAGTTGGGGACAAGAAGACCAGGTTACTGCCTATATTCTGGACATTCCAGATTATGCTAAGAATGAAAGTGGAAATACCAGAAAAAGATATGTGATGATTTGGGCATGTGGAGTTTCTGGTCTGGCTGGAGTTCTGGGAGGTTTACAAATTTTGCAGTAAATCTTACATTTGGACTTTCTGACTGCTGTATTTATTTTAAAATCACACACATCCACAGACTGAACCTAGACTTAGAACCACTGCTGGTTTTCCTGTTTAGATCACTTCTGTAGTCGTCAAGACCAGTTCCCTGGAGCCTATCATCTTTTCTCTTTTCTTCTTTGGCCAAAAGTAAGATAAATTTGATCAGTTACATGTTTTTTGTGCAAATTGTGCTATCTTCCTGAAGTAATTATTTCTTCTGTATTAGTCTGTTCTCACACTACTACAAAGATACCACCTGAGCTTGAGTAATTTATAAACAAAAGAGGTTTAATGACTCATAGTTCCACATCACTGGGAAGGCCTCAGGAAACTTACAATCATGGCAAAAGGCAAAGAGGAAGCAAGACACATCTTACATGGCAGCAGGAGAGAGAGAGCAAAGAGGGAAGTGCCACTTCTAAAATCATCAGATCCTGTGAGAACTCAGTATCACAACAACAGCATGGGGGAAACTGCCCTCATGATCCAGTCACCTCCCACCAGGTCCCTCTCTCAACACGTAGGAATTACAATTTGAGATGAGATTTGGGTAGTGACACAGAGTAAAACCATGTCATTCTGCCCCAGCCCTTCCCAAATCTCATGTCCTTTCCAGATTTCAAAATGCAATCATACCTTGTTAACAGTCCCCCAGAATCTTAACTCATTTCAGCATTAACTCAAAAGTCCACAGTCTAAAGTCTCATCTGAGATAAGGCAGGTTTCTTCCACCTATGAGTCTGTAAAATCAAAAACAATTTGGTAGCTTCCAAGATATAAGGGGAGTATGTGCATTGGGTAAATGTTCCTATTCCAAATGGGAGAAATTGGCCAAAACAAAGGGGTCACAGGCCCCACACAAGGCTGAAACCCAGAAGGACAGTCATTGAATCTTAAAGCTCTGAAATGATCTCCTTTGACTCCATGTCTCACATCCGTATGCTGATACAACGGTGGGCTCCTAAGGCCTTTGGCAGCTCCACCTCTGTGGCTCTACAGGTACAGCTCCTGTGGCTGCTTTCATGGGCTGGCATTGAGTGCCTATGGCTTTTCCAGGTGCATGGTGCAAGCTGTAGGTGGATTTACCATTCTGGGATCTGGAGGTTGGTGGCCTTCTCACAGCTCCACTAGGCAGTGCCCCAGTGGGGACTCTGTGTACGGGCTCCAGCCCCATATTTTCCCTCTCCATTGTCCAAGGAGAGGTTCTCCATGAGGGCTGTGACCCTGCAAAAGACTTCTGCCTGAACATCCAGGTATTTCCATATATCCTCTGAAATCTAGGTAGAGGCTCCCAAAGCTCAAATCTTGTTTTCTGCATACCTGCAGGCCCAACACCACATGGAAGCCACCAAGGCTTGGGGCTTGCACCCTCTGAAGCAATGGCCTAAGCTGAATCTTGGCCCTTTTTAGCCACCACTGGAGCTGGAGCAGCCAAGACACAGGGCACCAAGGCCCGAGGTTGCACAGAGCAGTGGGGCTCTGACCCCAGCCCATGAAACCATTTTTTCCTCCTAGGTCTCTGGACCCATGATGGGAGGGGATGCCTCTAAAGATCTCTGACATACTCTGGAGACATTTTTCCCTTGTCTTGGAAATTAACATTCAGCTCCTTATTACTTATGCAAATTTCTGCAGCTAGCTTGACTTTCTCCCTGGAAAATGGGCTTTTCTTTTCTACCACATGGTCAGGCTATAAATTTTCTAAACTTTTATGTTCTGCTTCCCTTTTAAACATAAGTTCCAATTTCAGATAATCTCTCTCAAATTCAAACTTGCACAGATCTCTAGAGCAGGGGCAAACTGCTGCCAGTCACTGCTAAAACATAGCAAGAGTGACCTTTGCTCCAGTTCCCAAGAAGTTTCTCATCTTCATCTGAGACCACTTCAACTTGGACTTCATTATCCATATCACAATCAGCATTTGGTCAAAACCACTCAACAACTTTTTAAGAAGCTCCAAACTTTCCCACATTTCCCCTTTTTTTTTTCCTGAGCCTTCCAAACTGTTCCAACCTCTGCCCATTACCCAGTTCCAAAGTTGCTTCCATAGTTTCAGATTATCTTTATAGCAGCATCCCACTATCCTGGTGCCAATTTTTGGTTGTCACATTGCTATAAAGAAACTACCTGACACTGGGTAATTTATAAACAAAAGAGGTTTCATGACTCACAGTTCCACATAGCTGGGAAGGCCTCAGGCAAGTTACAATCATGGTGGAATGTGAAAGGGAAGCAAGGCACATCTTACGTGGCTGCAGGAGGTGGGGAGTTGGGGAGTGCCAAACACTTATTAAACAACCAGATCTTGTGAGAACTCACTCATTGTTACAAGAACGGCATGGGGGAAACTGCCCCTATGATTCAATCACCTCCCACCAGGTCCCTCCCTCAACACATGGGGATTAAATTCAGATTACAATTGGAGATGAGATTTGGGTGGTGACACAACCAAACTGTATCAGGGGCTTTACAGTAAACTGGAAAAATATCCCTCATCCTCAGTGGCCAATAAATGGAGTGTGTTTGCTCTTTGTTCACCTAAAAGAAAAGATCAATGGCAATGACTTGCTGCTGCTCTCTATAGCTATGAAGCACCTATATTGTGGAGGTTTGAAAATAGGCTGTGGTGAGCAGAATAACAAACTTCCAAAGATGTTCATGCCCTCATCCCTGGGACCATTGAATATGTTTCTACGGTTGGAAAAAAGACTTTGCAGGTGAGTGAAGCTTGTGATCACTAGGTACCTTAGAAGGCGAAGAGGGAAGTGGCAGTCTGAGAGGTATGCTGATGAAAGAGAAAGCAGAAGAGGTGGCAGGCTGAGGAGGACTTGACCTGCACCTGGGGGCTTTGATGATGGAGGAAGGGGACCATGACCCTTGGAATATGGGCAAGCCTACCATCTGAGAATGCTCTGGTCCACAGTCCACAGCCAACAAGGAAATGGGGATGTGGGACATAGCCCTGCTGCTGCCTTAATTTTGGCACTGTGAGATTCTACACTGATGCCTGGTTGAGCCATGTAGTTCTGGGACTTCTGCCTATAGAAACTGAGATGATAAACTGGTGTTGTTTTAAGTCACCAAATTGTGATGATTTATTATGGCACCAATATCAAATGACTACAGAGGATGTCACAGAGGTGGTTCACTTACCTGGCACCCAATCCACATCTGTATACTTCAGCTCATGCACAGATACCTCATGCAATCCTTTGATGATGAGTTATCAGGACTTATTTTGACTTCAAAGTAGGGATTAGGAATCAAAGCAGCATATGCCTACCCCAAAAAGATAGTGGTTTGGGGTCACTTTGATTAGAAGGCAGCAGTATAAATGTAGGCTTGTGGGACTTCATGGATAATGACTGCTTAGCCCAGGACAGTTGGGAAGTCTTTCATCATCTTTTTAGGATGACATTGCTTTTAGGTCTGATGTTACTTTCTCTGTGTTCAGCCATTCAGCCACTCAGCAAACACATTGAAAGCTGTCAAGAACTGCCTGGCACTTGTACATATCTTGATATATCTGTAATGATTTCTTTTTATGCTAGTTTGCATCTCCAACTCCTACTACATCACTGGCTCATAGTAGACCTCCTTCATAATTGGCTATAAACAAATGGACTCTAGTAATTAATTTGTCCTAATTAATTACTGACAGTGAATATAATTATTTTGACCCAAAGTAAAATACTCTCATGTTCTTCTTCCCTAAACTATTGCACAGCAGCCTCTCCGCTTCTTCTAATTCTGTTATGGCCTCTTAGCCTAAAATAAGAGAAATACATTCAGTGTATTAGTGTGGCAAACCATAATTTAAACTTTTCTTGATTTTCATTTGTGTCATTTCTCTATTATTGTGACCATAGCCCTCTAATCCTTGTTTGTGTGATTCAATATAAAATATTCAGAGAGTATCACAGAGAAGGCTAGCTCTACTCTGATTTACTAATATAGGCCTAGGCATGCAATTTAAAACTCACGTACTCATGTTTCAGCTGTTCTGTCAATAGATTTTTTAAAAATTGTACATTCCTAGGGGAAAGAGTAAGTCACAGTTGCCCATCTCTCATGGCATACATGTGTTGCTATTTTAAATCCTAATAAATTTGTCACTTCTGGACAATGCTGTGTTATCCTGACCTTGCTCAATCAGGCTTGTTGGTGAAAAGCAAATCATTTGAAAAGGCAGTGCCAATTCATTCGTTGTATTTCTTTTTTTATTTTTGCAACATCAACTCTAAGTATTTGATCATTTTTGTAATGGAACACCTTAACATTTTCTTGACTTTCTCATTCTGCTGTGTTCATTAGCCCTGGAGTTCTTAAACAAACTATCATACTCCTCCCAGAGCTACAGTTTCAAACATATCCTTGTACTGAATTCTACAGTAAGCACAAGTTCAAAGCACACTTCCAAAGACTATTCCTTTGTTAAGGTTTTGAACACAGGGCCTGAGAAAAGATCTGAAGCTTGAGGTATACGCTAAAAACAAATTTTGCATAAGCCTACATTTTGATGGCTGGTTACTTCTCATCTGAAGAGTTCCTTTATAGGAGAAAGATTTAAAATCTATAATTTTTAAATGAAGTTTTCTCTGGGCGTTTGAATGGGCATCTAAAGGAGCATCGAGCAATTTCTTTTAAGGACTTTAAGACAAAAATGGCATTGAGAGATCCTCTGTGATGAACAGTGGAAGTGTAAGCATGCAATTTTCAGCATTTACAAAACTTACTTTTGTGAAAAGAGAGAGAAATCAAGCATCATAATGAAATCAGGTTTATCATCAAACAAAGGCTACTTCTGCTTTTACAGATGACAATATACTTCTACATTTGCCCCACTGTGTGTTCGCTCCTCTGTAGTCATTCATTATTATGTTAAGTATGGCCCACTAGTTATATAACTATTAAGTTCTTATCATCTCAATCCACACAAGAACTTGGGAAAAGATGAAAAGGGATCACGATTTAAAAATATTTGCCATCTTCTGATGAAAGGCTACAAACCATTATTTCCCACTTAAGTCTTTCTAGCCCCCTGACTTCAATGGAAACCCAGGTAATAATAATTCTGATGGTTATTATTATAACTTTTAGGCTCATGAGCACACGTGAAGGTTTATTATGCAAGTAAATTATGTATCATAGGATTTTGGTGTACAGATTATTTCATCACGTGGATAACAAGCATAGTAACTGATAGGTCGTTTTTTGATAGTCTCTTTCCTCCCAGCCTCCACCCTCAAGCAGGTCTTGGTGTCTATTGTTTCCTTCTTTGTGTTCACGTGTACTCAGTGTTTAGTTTCCACTTAGAAGTGAGGACATGAGATATTTGGTTTTCTGACTCTACATTAGTTTTCTTAAGATAATGGCCTCCAGCTCCATCCATGTTACTGCAAAGGGCATAATCTCACTTTTTTATGGCTGTGTAGTATTCCATGGTGTATATGTACCACATTTTCTTTATCCAGTCTACCATTGATGAGCATTTAGCTTAATTCCATGTCTTTGCTATTGTGAATAATGATGTGATGAACATACACGTGCACATGTCTTTTTAGTAGAATGATTTATATTCCTTCGGGTATATGCCCAGTAATGGAATTTCTGGGTCAAATAGTGATCAAGATTATTTCTGTCATTTGATGAAAAACGTGTTTTGAAGGATGAGCCATGCAACTTATGACAGAAGTGTGGAGTCTTCAAATGGGCACCAAGGAAGAGTCAAATGCATTCAATTGACTGCACCCTTAGAGCTTTGAAGATTACTCCATGGCTGCCTGATTTACCAGTGAAACATCTGTTTTAGAATACCAGAGAGCTTGACTGTAAAACATCTTCCTTTGTTCTTCAGTCTATGAGGTCTCCTTTATTTATTCTTTTCCAAAAAGTCAGGTCTTCTGCCTTTTAATTTATTGAATCACTCTACATCATTTATTCCATTGCTGGAGAACTTTCAGAGGCAAATCCATGGAAGAGCAGATCCCTTTGGTATTGAATTCTGTGAAGATTTTCCTTTCACTGTTAATTTTTTCCCACAAAGCGATAAAGAACACTTTGAAATGTTTTTATAGAGGCAAACCCCAACACATTTTCTTTCTTTCTATTTCAAACCATTTAAGGTGGAGGAAGCTGTTATGTACATATACAAGAAACACGTAATTTGCACATTAGTGCTATGTTAGTGTTTCTCAATCTTTTTAGTTTCTGGATGGCATGCCTCAATGATTTGTGAAGTTAGGCCAGAATAGTTGTGGCACAAAAATGAAATTTCTCATTGAACACCTGTTATCTCTTTGACTACTCTTTTTCCTCCATCTAAGGATCTCTTAACTCATTAAACGAATGGGATTTTTTTCTGAAAAAACAAAACCCCAAACAAACCAATGGATAAGTAAATTATTGTGATTTCATCCAGAGAATCCTAGTAGAGCTTTTGCTATAGATAAGGAGTTAATCAACCAAGTTCTTGCAAGCCATATAGAGCATAGGGTTTCATTCTGTCTGGAAGAAAACAGAATTGAGTGTTCTCAACCAGATGCATTGTGTTGGTGACAATTCGTGAAGTGCGAAGTTTTCTGAAAACAAAATGTCTCACTGTAATCCTAATGGGTCTGTTGCTCAAAGTACATGGCAAGTTAATATGCCAAGACACCAAATTGCAGCAGAGAAAGAGGTTTAATTGTAGGGCTGTCCAATGAGGAGACAGAAGGAAACCTCAAATAAATCTGTGTCTCTGAGGAGTTTGGAGGTAGAGTTTTTAATGTGTTTGGAGTGGACTGAATAGTAAAGACCATTGACTGGTAGAAGAGGGCAGGGTGAAGTCATGGGACAGGGAGACGAAGAAGCTGTATTCTCATGCTGATTCTCTTCTGTGGGGGTCTTCAAACTGGTTGGTACCAACTGTTTTGCTAAAATTTGGGATCTGAAAAATATCTTAAACAATACTGAAACAAAAGTCTTAAGATTCTGAAGTCTGAAATCTCATCTATCGGAATAATGGGGATCCAAATGGTGAGTATCTAGGGCAATGTGACTTTCAGTTACAGGGAAGTGTATCAAACTGCAGCCTGATTAATGCTAAATTAAAACGACATTTCTGTCCAGAATTCTTGTTAACCCTGTAAAGATTGCTTCATTGCCATTGGCTCATCATTTCAAATTTGGTCATTTGAAAGTCTTCTGGAATAATTTAAGGCACATTTCTCACCAACACAATTGTCAATTATTCAGAGATAGATATCTGATAAAAAGAATCAATTATTTTGTAAGGGCAATACTAATTACATTATGCAACCAAATGATCTGTTTCTATGCCAGAATGTTGCTGACTTTTTAGATGATATATTATGGGATAACTTTGTAATTGGAGTTGATGGTGAATTTCTCCAAAGTCACATCCTGATGGAAAAAAAAATGAATTGTTTATAACTGTCAAATAAAATGAACCCAAACTAGCAAAACTATTTTACAACATGGCTCAAAATTTAAGAAACAGCTTCCTTGTTTTTTAAACCTTTATTTTAGGTTCAGGGATACATGTGCAGGTTTGTTATTTAGGTAAACTCAAGTCATGAGGGTTCATTCTACAGATTATTTCTCCACTCAGGTATTAAGCCTACTACTCAATAGTTACTTTTTCTGGTCATATCCTTTCTTCCACCCCCTACCCTCAAGTAGGCCCCAGTGCCTGTTGTTCACACTCTTTGTTCCATGAGTTGCAATCATTTAGCTCCCGCTTATAATCAAGAACATGCAGTATTTGGTTTTCTCTTCCTGCATTAGTTTGCTAAGGATAATGGCCTCCAGCTCCATCCATGCTTTTGCAAAGACATGATCTCATTCTCTTTTATGGGTATACAGTATTCCACAGTGTATACATACCACATTTTCTTTATCCAGTCTACCATTGATAGATATTTAGGTTGATCTCATGTCTTTGCTATTATAAATAGTACTGCAATGAACATACATGGGCATGTGCTTTTATGATAAAACAATTTATATTTCTTTGAGTATGTACCAAGTAATAAGATTGCTGGGTCAAATGATAGCTTCATTTTTCACTCTTTGAGGAAATGTCACGTTGCTTTCCACATTGGTTGAACTAATTTACACTCCTACCAAGAATGAGTATGAGTTCCCTTTTCTCTGCAACCTTGCCAGCATCTGCTATTTTTTGACTTTTTAATAGTAGCCATTCTGGCCAGTGTGAGATGGTATCTCATTGTGGTTTTGATTTACATTTCTCTATTTATCAGTAATACTGGGCTGTTTTTCATAAGTTTGTTGGATGCATGTATGTCTTCTTTGGAAAAGTCTCTGTTCATGTCCTGTGCCCACTTTTTAATGGGGTTGTTTCTTTTTTTTTTTTTATTGTAAATGTGTTTAAGTTTGGTATAGATGCTGGACATTAGACTTATGTTGGATGCTGCTATGATTGGGCTTTGTGTCCCCACCCAAATCTCATCTTGAATTGTAATCCCCAAAACTCCCATAATCCCCACATATCAAGAAAGAGACCAGGTGGATGTAACTGAATCATGGGGGGAAGTTTCCGCTTTGCTTTTCTTATGATAGTGAGTGAGTTATCATGAGATCCCATGATTTTATAAGGTGCTCTTCCCTCTTCACTCAGCACTTCTCCTTCCTGCTGCCTTGTGAAGATGCCTTGCTTCCTCTTTGCCTTCTGCATTCATTGTAAGTTTCATGAGGCTTCCCCAGCCATGCTGAACTGAGTCAATTAAACCTCTTTCCTTTACAAATTACCCATCTTGGGCAGTTGTTCATGGCAGATGCTTAGTTTACAAATATTTTCTCCCATTATTCAGGTTGTGTGTTTACTATGTTGAAAGTTTCTTTTGCTGTGCAGAAGCACTTTAGTTATTAAATCACATTTGTGAATTTTTTGCTTTTGTTGTGATTGCTTTTGGCATCTTCCTCTTGAAATCTTTGCCTATTCCTATGTCCAGAATGTTATTGCCTAGGTCGTCTTCCAGAGTTTTTATAGTTTTGGGTTTTACACTTAAGTCTTTAATCCATCTTGAGTTGATTTTTGTATATGGTATAAGGAAATGGTCCAGTTTTATCTTCATCTTCATCTTCTGCACATGGCTAGCCAGTTATCCCAGCACCATTTACTGAATAGGAAATCCTTTTCCCATTGCTTTTGTCAGCTTTGTCAAAAATCAGATGGTTGTAGGTGTGTGGCCTTATTTCTGGGCTCTCTATTATGGTCCATTGGTCTAGGTATCTGTTTTTATACCTGTACCATGCTGTTTTGCTTACTGTAGCCCTGTAGTACAGTTTGAAATCAGGCGATGTTATGCCTCCAGCTTTGTTCTTTTTGCTTAGTATTCCCTTGGCTATTTTGGCTCTTTTTTGTTCTATACACATTTTAAAATAGTTTTTTTCTAGTTCTGCGAATTACGTCATTGGCAGTTTAACAAGAATAGCATTGAATCTGTAAATTACTTTGGGTAATATGGACTATTTTAACAATATTGATTCTTCCTATCCATGAGCATGGAATGTTTTTTCATTTGTTTGTGTCATCTCTGTTTTCTTTGAGCAGTGTTTTTAAATTCTCATTGTAGAGATCTTTCATCTCCCTTGTCAGTTGTATTCCTAAGTATTTTATTCTTTCTGTGGCTATTGTAAATGAGATTGCCTTCCTGATTTGGCTCGTAGCTTGGCTATAGTTGGTGTATAGGAATGCTAGTAATTTTTGTACATTGATTTTGTATCCGGAAACTTTGCTGACGTTGTATATCAGATGAAGCAGCTTTTGGGCAAAGACTATGGGGTTTTCTAGATACATAATCAGGTTGTCTGCAAATAGAGAGAGTTTGACTCCCTCATTTCCTATTTGGATGCCCTTTATTTCTGTTGCCTGATTGTTCTGGCCAGGACTTCCAACATTATGTTGAATAGGAGTGGGAAGAGAGGGCCCCTTGTCTTATGCTGGTTTTCAAGGGGAGTGCTTCCAGTTTTTTCCCATTCAGTACAATGTTGGCTGTTGGTTTACATAGATGGTTCTTATTATTTTGAGATATATTATTTCAACACCTGATTTATTGAGAGTTTTCAACATGAAGGGATATTAAATTTTATCAAAAGCTTTTTCAAAAGCATATATTGAGATAATCATGTATTTTTTGTCTTTAGTTCTGTTTATGTGATGAATCATGTTTATTGATTTGTGTCTGTTGAACCAACTTTGCATTCCAGAGATTAAGCCTTTTTTGATCATGGTGAATCAGCTTTTCTTGATGTGCTGCTAGATTTGGCTTGCTAGTATTTTGTTTCTTAAAATTTTCACATTGATGTTCATCAAAGATGTTGGCCTGAAGCTTTCTTTTTGGTTGTGTCTCTCCCAGGTTTTGGCATCAGGATGATACTGGCCTCAGAAGGAGTTGGGGAGAATTCCTTCCTCCTCAACTTTTTAGAATAGTTCCAGTAGGAATGGTACCAGCTCTTCATTGTACATCTGGCAGAATTTGGCTGTTAATCCATTTGGTCCTGGGCTTTTTTTGGTTGGTAGGCTCTTTTTTACTGATTCAATTGCAGTTTGTTATTGGTCTGTTCAGGGATTCAGTTTACTCCTGGTTCAGCCTTGGGAGGGTATATGTGTCCACAGATTCATCCGTTTCTGTTAGATTTTCTAGTTTGTGTGCATAGAGCTGTTGATAGCGGTCTGTGACGGTTGTTCGTATTTCCGTGGGGTCAGTGGCAACATCCCCTTTGTCATTTCTAATTGCATTTATTTGATTCTTCTTCAGGGGCCTATTAGGTCCATTTGGTCAAGTGTTTAGTTTCTGAATATCTTTGTGAATTTTCGGCTTTGATAATACGTCCAATACTGTCAGTGGGGCATTGAAGTCGCCAACCATTATTGTGTGGAAGTCCAAGTCTCTTTGAAGGTCCTGAAAACTTGCTTTATGAATCCGGGTGCTCCTATGTTGGGTGCATATATAAGTAGGATAGTTATGACTTCTTGTTGAAATGAACTCTTTGCCATTTTATAATGCCCTTTTTTGTTTGTTTATTTGTCTATCTTGGTTTAAAGTCTTTTCTGTCTGAAATTAGAATTGCAACCCCTGCTTTTTTTATGTTTTCCATTAGCTTGGTAGATTTTAAGAAACAGTTTCTAAATGTCCACAGCATATAGCTGGGTACATTTGCTAACAGTGCAAGACAGGTACATAGGGAATTCCTGTCTCCTGGTATCTTTGGATTAGCTGAGACATATCTACTTTTGATCATGTAGGGAGCAGTTTATATTTATACTCTACCTGAAGATTCAAGGTTTAGATATAAATTTGGCAAGAAGAAGAATGCAAATGTTTATTGGGAAGGAAGTCTGTTAAAAGCATTTATAATATTAAAATGTTTTAACTACTATGGTTCATCAATAGGTTACTTAAATAATTCTTCAAGATATCAGAAGTTTAAATGGGAGAGCCAACCCAAATGCAACTAGATTAGGCTGTTACACTATTGTAAGTTAAAACATTTTATTCAGTCATTAACTCATTCATATCTATTCATTCATTTATTATATATATTTATTTATTTTTATTTTTATTTTTGTTGAGACAGAGTATCACTTTGTTGCCCAGGCTGGAGTGCAGTAGCACAATCTGGGCTCACTGCAACCTCCACCTCCTGGGTTCAAGCAATTCTCCTCCCTCAGCCTCCCAAGTAGCTGAGATTACAGGTGTGCACCACCATACTCAGCTAATTCTTGTATTGTTAGTAGATAGGATTTTGTCATGTTGGCCAGGCTGGTCTAAAACTCCTGACTTCAAGTGATCTGGCCACTTCGGCCTTCCTAAGTGCTGGGATTACAGGTGTGAGTCACCATGCCTGCCCACAATAAATATTTACTAATGGCCTACTAGGGCACTCCAGACCTTTTACATACATTATATCTAATCCTGTTATCAAAGCTGAGAAGTAGGTGTTATTATGTCCATTTTATAAGAGAAAAGAGCTTTAAAGAAATTAGGTTTCCCAAGGCTACATGGTTAAGCATGTGATAGAACCATCACTTAAAATGAAGTTTTGCTTTCAAATTCTGAGGTTTCCTTTACATCACTCTACCACCTTATCAATATATTTGGTGCACATATAAAACATTTTCTCAAACCATGCTCTCTGAAACATAAATTGTTAGCAACTCTTATAAAAAAAGGAGTTCCATACTCAAACAAGTGTTCAGTATGTTGGTAGATTGTGCTCCTATTCTCAATTATCCACTCTCACTTCCTTATAACAGAATTACACATCCCTGAGGATTGCCATGTGAAGCACAGTGACGTCTGCAGGAGAGATAGACCTCCCTTGCCCCATCACCTTTGTGTTTGGCATGTGACATTCCAATGGAATGTGAACACCCAAGCAGAAACTCTAAGATGCCTTGGGCCAATTCTTCCATTCCTCTTGCTTTTATATCTGGCACGTTCTATAACACAGCTATTTCTTCAGCCTGAGACTTGAAAGGAGAAGACATGTGGATCAGAGCTGTGATGCCCTGCAGCTTGTAACATGTGCTGTGAGTAAGAAACAGAGCTTTGTTGTGTTATAAGCTGCTAAAATTGAGGGGTTGTTATGGGGCAATGTTAACTCGTATAAAAATACTGCATAGTATATCTCACTCTCAGATATCCACAAGGAAACTGAGCATTTTAGGTTCTGAGAAGCCTTACATTAAAAAAAATTTTTTTTAAACATAGTGGATTAAACACTCATATATTTACATCTGTTCTTTCATAAACTACTGTTAAATGTCATTTAAAAGGATTTTAAACAAAGAAGGCATAGCACAAAGAAGACAGGAAATATGTAAAGTGCAGATAAGAGATGGCATCAAAATCTTGGAAGCTGGCTAGGTAGAATGGCTCACTCCTGTAATTCCAGCAGTTTGGGAGGCCAATGTGAGATGATCACTTGAGGCCAGGAGTTTGAGACCAGCCTAGGTAATGGAGCAAGACCCCATCTATAAAAAAATAAAAGTATTACCAGGGTATGGTGGCTCACACCTGTAGTTCCAGCTACTCAGGAGTCTGAAGTGGGAGGATTGCCTAACCCCAGGAGTTTGAGGCTGTAGCGAGCTATGATCGCACAATTGCCTTCTGGCCTGGGCAAAAGAGAAAGGACCTGTCTCGAGAAAACAATTTTTATTAGAAGCTGCAAAGCAGAAGAATGAATGATATTTAAAATTTGTAGACCAAAGAAAGTATAAATTTAAGCAAACAGTGGGGAGAGGTCTGAACAAAACTGAAGGCACAAGATACCTCTGAAGCCAGGGGTATGGTTAAATCTGCAAGTGGGAAGCGGGTTTGAAAGCTTAAAATAAGTAGCAATTACAGCCAGCGTTTCCTCCTCCTTTGCCCCATGCAGCAAAATGACTATCTTTCCACCACCGTGTCAGAAGATGGGTGTTTTAGTTTCTGTGGAAATGGAGCCAGAATAATCTGATACTGAAAGCATTAGGAACAGCTGAAACAGAAGGTAAAACAAAAATGAAAGGATTCAGTGAAAGTTGAGACTGATGAGTGAGGTCCCCCTCCACACTCTTTTCCATGTGGCTGCCAGGATACTGACACCAAGGCTTATGCTCCCTAAGCAGGAGATGGGGGTATTTATTTCTGGGGATGCTGACCAGACCATGAGAAAGATCTAGAGATAGAGTTTGGCATACTTCAAGGAAATGGCCACCATATCACTAAGGGTACAGCCTCGTGGACAAGTCTTCTGCCCACCAATGAAACTATGTTCATGAAATGAGAATATACATTGGGAATTAGGATGACAATCCCATAGTAATGATAGGAGCTAGAGAGCAGTGAAGCAATGCCTTCAAAAATCTGGGGAAAAATATTTTTCCATTTACAGTTTTATAGCCAGAAAAACTCTTAATCAGAGGTAAGGTTAGAATGAAGACATTAGCAGACATTTAAGGTCTCGACACATTTTCTCCTAGGCTTTTTCAGGAGAACCTCAGAACATCTGCTCCAGCAAAATTAACGTAGTAAACCAAGAGAGAGAGTTATAAGCTCCAGGAAGCAGGGAAGTAAAGAGGATTGTGGAGATGATAAAAACGTCCCATGGCTATAGCTGTTCCAGAGAGCAGCAGAACTGCTTGGCACAAGAGGACGGGACAGAGGGGTCCAAGAGGTACACCTTCGAGAAGAAATCTACGCTGTTATAATATTTAATGTTTGAACTAATTCAGAGGAGAGTTTCAGTTATGTTAGAGAGCTAGGTAGTAAATTATTAATTGACAGAACACTAGGCAAACATAAAATGTCATTTGTAACTCCAGTTGGTATAAGAAATTTTAAACAAAGGAAAGGTAATACTTGTGGCTCAACTGTGAATAATGGCTGTATAGCCACAGTAAGATAAACTGCTTATATTTATTTAAACCCAAACCACAATATAAGTATATTGAGAGAAATGAAGAGTAGGACACACTAAAAGTACATATAATGTCTGTCTTAGTCCATTTGTGTTGCTATAAAGGAATACCTGAGACTGGATAATTTATAAAGATAAGAGGTTTATTTGGTTCATCGTTCTCCTGGCTGTACAAGAAGCATGGAACCAGCATCTGCTTGGGCTTCTGGTGAGGTCTCAGGAAGCTTCCCCTGCTGGTAGAACGAGAAGGGGTCTGTGTATGCAGAGATCACATGAAGAGAGAGGAAGTAAGATAAAGTGGAGAGGTCCCATGCTCTTTTCAACAACCATTTCTTGCAGGAACTAAAAGAGTGAGAACTTACTCATTATGAAGAAGACGGCGCCAAGCCATTCATGAGGGATCCATCCCCACAACCCAAACACCTTCGAGCAGACCCCACCTCCAAAGTTGGGGATTAAATTTCAACATGAAGTTTGTGGGGACAAACATCCAAAGCATGACACAATCCTGTTTCACAGACAGCGATAGGTGGGATCTGAAACTAAAGGATGAAGAAATAGGAGATAAGCGTGTCTTATAGATTGCATATGGTAAGTATCAGAAGACACAGAAAAAGAGTTTCGAGTGTCTGATGTACTAGTTGGAAAAGCAAAAAACAAGACTACAGCACAACAATGTGAAGTTTCAGAATTCAGGGAACATAAAGAAGTTCCTAGGAGCTTCCAGAGAAGTTAAAAAATAGTAGATGTCAAATCTCCTACAAAGGGGGTTGGGTGTGGGAAAGAATAGGATGAAGAGCCTTTTAAATGTAAGCCTGTAGTAGCACACAATTTTTAAAATTATGTTCTTTTGTTACTTGATAACAAATAAAACTTCAATTTAAAACTAGAAAAAAGATATTAACTCAATATACCCACTTATTTGACCACAGATCACTTTTTTCCTGGCTCTTGAGGAAAAAATGATCTATGAATTTCATTTTTAGGGAAACTGCTCTGACAGGGAGAACACAACAAAAAACTTTGCAAAAGATTACATGTATAACTATGCCCTTGAACTATTTACATATGTGCCAGTAGTGCTTAGTGGAAAAGCAAGTCGATAAAGAAAGAACCCAAGTGCACTGTCCATGAAGGACTTACAGTTTCTCCTCTTTCTCCTGCTTTCGGTCAGGTTAGTAACTTTCCATGAATTTCACTAAGGGAAATGGGAAGGTCTTTGTAAAACCCCATCTTGCCCTAGCATATCAACAGCTGGTCTTTGGTGATGGTATGCTAGATACACAAGTCATGATCATTCATCAAGGACACTGCCAAGTTACATTCCTTTGCTTTGGAATTTCTTTGCCTTTGGAATTTTCCATTGCTTTGTGAAGACTCTGGTTTCTAAAATTTCTGATGACACACCACATTTCAGTGAGTGTGATAGAATTACTGAAGGAGTAAAATAAACCTGACATCTTATAATGTCTTATATATATCTGACCACTGCCACTTTTTCTTTGTTTGATATATTATACTTTCTAGAAGCTCCATTGCACTGCTGCTCCATATTGAACCTACTCTCAACTTGGATCTAAAGGGTTTCAGAACTCTTTTTCATACGTGCCGCTGTTAAGCCAAATCTCCTCAGTTTTATATTTGGATTCAAGTTTTTGATATTTTCTGTCCTAAATGAAGTATGGCTTGAGAGATACTTTGGAACCCTGTTCTGTCATTCAAAACATGTTTTACCTTACAGCTTCATGTCACCCACCTATCTTATAAGCACTCTTGTATACATTTACTCCAGTGATTGCCTGAAAGGGTGAATCAGTTGGATCCAAGGAAATTAATCAGCACATTTAGCAACTACTGATTAATCAGTTTTCATTAACCAAATTGTAACGCCATTACACCCAAATTTCTCCAGCATGTCCAATGGATATTATGTCAGATGGTTTAAATTCCAGAATCATTGTATCTATCACTTTCTGTCTGGCCGGCTTAGCTATCCTTTCACAAAAAGACAATGTAAATAATTTCATATGATGCTTTAAATGAACATCTTCTGGCTTGATAATCACCATTTCTTCTTCTGAAGATTGCCTCACAAACCATTCTTTCTAAGACATTGATTTTATAGTTTTCTCCAAGATTTCTGTCTGGAGGAAAATAGTCTTTCTTTTTTTAATGAAAAATCAAACCTGTATGTAGTCCTGTGCTTTTAGCATTTCTTCTATCTCCATAGTTCTTGAAAAATCATTGACAATGTTTCATGCATCATTTAAAAAGTGATCTCAGCATTCTGAGACACAATTTGCCCAGATCACACGATTTTTTTGCTCATCTTAGGCTTTAATTCCTTCTCTTCATTTTTTCTGAGGACTATTCTCATATAGCCCTTATATCAAATTATAATCAGGTTTGGAGAGCATTCTCAACTGCAAATGTGCAGGGGATTGTAAGAATAGTAAATTCAATGAGAGTAGAAAGCTACCTTTAAACCCAAATAGATCAGTAATTACATTAAATTTACATTGACTAAAGACTCCTTCTGTAAAAGACAAAGATGGCCATGCAAATTAAAAAACAAAATCCAATTATCTCCTGTTTACAATCTGACATCTAAAACATAAGGTTACAGAAAAACTGATGGCAAAAGCTAAAAACAACAAACCTCACAAATACTAACTGAGAAAAAGCTAGTGTATTAATATCAAACATATAGTCTTTGTGGAGAAGTCGTTCTTAGAGAAAAAGAAAGATATTTTATAATCAATTCACCAGGAAGATATAATTATCCTAAATATGTATCCGTATAACATATAACCTCAAAATATATAAAGCAAAATTGCACAAATTAAAGGAATAAGTAGATAAATCAAATATTAATGTGTATATAGGCTGTTTTTTTTAACTGCTATAAAGAAATATCTGAGGCTGGGTAATTTATGAAGAAAAGAGGTTTAATTGGCTCACAGTTCTGCAGGTTATACAAGAAGCATGGTGCCAACACCTGCTTGGCTTCTGGTGAGGGCTCTGGGAAGCTTACAATCATGGTGGAAAGTGACGAGGGTAGAGTGAGGGGCGCAGCACATCACATGGCAAGAGTAGGGGTAAGAGAATGAGAAGAGAAGGCCAGGCTCTTTAAAACAATCAGCCCTCATGTGAACCAACTCATCACCAAGGGTAGGTGCTAAGTCATTCATGAAGGATTTGCCCCTGTTATCCAACCTCCTGCCACTGGCCCCACCTCCAACTTTGGAAATGGGATTTCATCATGAGATTCGGAGGGGACAAACATCCAAACCATATCACACAGTGAGACAGTTTAATACAACTGTCTCCGTAACTAATAAACATGGAGTTTTTGACAAAATCATGGTAAGAATATAGAAGATATGAACAATTCAGTTGACAAACTCGACCGAATGGAAATCTTTATAACAGTGCACTCATGATTTCTAAATAAATGTTATTTTCAGACACATGTGTAACATTTACAAAACATATGGCAGGCCATAAAGTTAATCATACCAAATTTAAGAGAATTTAGTAATAAAAGAGTGTTTTCTATTTTCTTTAATCACAGTGCAATTAAGATAACAACCAATAGCCAAAAGCTAATAGGGATACTTCCATATGTTTGGAAATAAGGATTATACTTCTAAATAACCCATGGGTCAAGGAAGAATGAAAATTAGGAAATATTTTAACTGAACTGTAATAAAAAATACTTAACTTGTCTGGGATACAATGATCGTTGTGCTTAGAAAGAAATTTATAACCTTAAATGCATATGTTAGAATAAAAGGAAGGCTAAAACTTAATGACTTAAGCATATAAAGAAGTTAGTAAAAGAACAAAAGAAGTTAAGCCTAAAGAAAGTGGAAGGAAAGAAAAATAGAAGTAGAATATAGAGAATCAACATAATTTGTCATTTGACATATATAATACAAATGATAAAATCCTAGTGGAATTTTTCAAGAAAAATAGAAAAAAGTACAAATAACTAGTATCAGTAATGAAAAAATATCTTTCTTAAACTCAAAAATGTTATGAATAAAGGTATCTCAAAAGTTTGAAAATTTAGATAAAATATAAAAATCCTGGAAAACATACCTTATCAAAGTAAACACAAGAATTAATAGAAGATCTGAAATCTGTATAAATCTGTACCTATTAAAGAAGTTGAATCCATAATGTAGAATTTCCCACAAAGAAAACTGTAATCATATTTGGCTTCATGTGTGAATTATTTCACACATTTAAAGAAGAAATATCACCAATTTTATACAATGTTCTGCATTTTACAAGGCCAGCATGATTTTGATTTTAAAACTCGGAATGAGCAATAAAAATTGGAACCTTACAGGTTAGCTTTGTTTATTAACAAAGATGCAAAAATTCTACATAAAATATTAACAAAATGAATCCAGCCATATATGAAAGGGGCTCATATTCAGAATACATAAAACCTTTTACAGATCTGTAAGAGACGGACAACCCAATAGCAAAATGGGCATGAAAATTGTACAGAAATTCACACAAAAAAATATTTGAACGACTAATAAATGTGAAGGGAACTGAAAATTAATGGTATAATGAGATATCACAATAAATCCACCAAAAGGGCTATATATAGTAACAAGACTGAGTGTAAGACATGAGTGTGGAGCCACAGGCACCCTTTGCTCTGCTGATGAGAGTGTAAATTGGTACCTTCTATGGAATTAGCCACTGAGTGTAAACACATGCATGTTCTATGGCCCAGCATTTCTACCCCATGTCTGTATATGCTCAACAGAAAAGCATGCAGATATGTACCCAAAGACATGTACAGAAATGTTTATAGTAGCATGTTTTATAAAAGCCAAAAATTGAAAAAGAAGCCAAATATCTACCAAAAGACAGATAGATACATAATGGTTTATTCAAATGGTAGAATACTATAGAGTAGAATAGAGCAAATGAATGCTGTATGCAACAACATGGAAGACTCTCATAAACATGTTGGGTGACTAAAACCAGAGACTATATATATATATATTTATATTTATGTGTACACACACACACACACACACGACTTCATTTATATAAAATTCAAAATTAGGCAAATAGATAGTGTCAGAAATCCAAATAGTAATTACCTTTGGAAAGAAGGAAAGGGAGGGGTGGTGTTTGGGAAAAGGGACAAGAGGGGGCTTCTGGAGTGCTGGTAATGTTCAATTGCTTGCCCTGTGTGGTAGCTACACAGTTAGGTCTATTTTTCATAATTCATGAACAGTACGGCTATGATTTATATGTTTCTGTGTATATTAATATGTGCTTATAAGTATTTTTCTATTACAAAGCTTAAAGATATACAATTAACACTCAACTGATTTTCAAAAATTAAAAAAAAAAAAAGATCAACCCATTATTGGTGAGAATGTAGGACAATAATTCTCATTCACTGCTGGTGGAGATGTTAATTGGTATGAGCATATTGGGAAATAGATTGGCATTAACGAATAAGATTGAAAAATCGTGCTATGATCTAGGAAATCTACTCTAAGTACATACCTGAAGAGTAGCATGCAAATATGCACTGAAATGCCTGTAGCATTATATCCTAACTGAACATCATACATATCAACATATATAAATTATGATACATCTATAAAATTTATATAAAATGTACACAAGTAAACTATAGCTACAGACGACGTGGATGAATTCTACAAATATGATGCTAAGTTCAAAAGACAAGACACAAAATCACACATGCAGTATGATCTCACACGAGTTTGGAAATATGCAAAACTAAACTCTTAATTTATGAATGCTATTTGCATATAGTAAAACTATAAAGAAAGAGGTCATTGTCACAAAATTAGAAGAGTGGTTATGTTTACGGAGTAGGGCTGGTAGTGAATATAATTTGCAGGGCTACAGGGACTTAGTTTTATGGGGGTAGTGCCAAAGTTCTTTCTCATGACCTCCATGGTTTTTCATGAACTTTTATCTTACACATATTTGTTAATCTAAAATATGTGCTATATCTATCTTTCCATCTATATGCAATATTTCAAAGTAAGAAAATGCTGCAATACTTTCCAAAGAATATATCTATTATTGAGAGTTACTTTTCCATAATAATTATTTTTATTATGAAATCATGTTTTTATTCCTGAAGTCAACTATCACAATATCTTGGTCATAGAACATTCAGCATATTCAGACATTACTCATATGAAATCATTTATTAAGATGTCTGTTCATTTGATTCTGATATTGAAAAAAAACAAATCAAGGGTTCTAAACCCAGGTAGTTTTCAGAGTCCAAGAACTAGCACAAATGAGTTAAGAGGGCCTGTTACAGGACAAGACTGCTAAGCTTTTATGGGAAACATCTTTAATAACTACTTAAAATATTGCAAAGTCGATGAAATGCCCAAATAAAATGTACCCTTGAGCCAAATAGAAGAGAAGCAAATATTTTTGATCCTTTCAAAGAATGTGGCATCTGCCAGGCTATTTTGTATTATTCCGTCCAATTCTGGTTTCTCTATTTGCTGTATACTTATCACCATATTTTGATATTTCTGAAAATGTAGGTTTATTCACTCAAACATTTTCCAGACACTTTATTTAAGCTATCACCATCTTTCCTTATGTCTCCTGTAAAAATGAAGAAAAAGGGTAGTACAGACTGATAAAAACTTGCCCTAAGCAGGTTGTAGAGAGTTAACCCAATAAATGACCATCAGGTTTATCACTGCTCAGAATGTCCCCTAAAGTTCCAGCACTCGGATTGGTCCTATCAAGTCCAAGCAAGTCAATGAGGAAATACCTCTGAACTTTTCTCAATTACGTCTATCCAATCAAACTTACAATTTACATGACAAAAGAAGAGTTTTCCGGATATTGCTCTAACTGCTCACACTCTTTGTTCATTTCTACCACAGAAACTAGTCTTTCTAGATTGTACTAGTTGGACCAATGTGGACAAATGATCATATGGCTGCCCCCAAATACATCCAAAGCACAGATTGCCTTTTATAGCTCTATCAAGCTGATCAACTGTGAAGGCAACCCTGGCAGAGACATTTGCAATTGACATTTTAATTTGTTTATTTCATGTAACTGCTGAAGTAGAGTAACTAGGTACCAGCATGATTTAAGGGGAGTTTCTTGCTCTACAGAAGTTATTTGGACAAAAGTACATGATATTGGGTATGCGGGGCTGTCATAATCCAATGATGCTATTTAGTTCCAGGAAGATGACTTATCACTTTAGTGGGCTGCTATCTCAGAATAGCTCTGAAGCTTTAAAAATCTGTCTCTCTGAATGCCTATTAAAAATGTTTTATTTTATGCCTTCTTTTTAATTTTAAAACTTCTTTCTAATACAACAAATCAGTGCTACAGAAGTGGCCCTACAGTTTATCCCAGCAAGTTATTCATATGTTAAAGTCTTCTTTTTAAAAGCTATATCTTGGCCTTCTCCCAGCACCAGGAGAGGCCACATTTTCTCTCTGATGGTTTGTAAGGGCCGTATTCTAAAGGGATAGAACAGAAGGATAACACATAGGCAGGGAAACAAACCTCCATTTCTCTAGTTTTCCTTTTCGGTCAATATGACTGTCTTTGGGCAGGCTGCTGGCCAGCTTCCAGAGCCACGAGGTCATTGCTTCTCCCTTGATTCGACCTTGTCTAGAATCATCATACTAATCCAGAATTGCTTCCTTTCATCATGCAACCTTGGCTTGCACTACACTCACCTTAGAACACTGCTGTCCACATTGGGAGCATTTAATTAACGTCAGTGTACCAGATGCGATTGGCGCCCTAGGGATTCTATTCACAGGCTGTTGTGGGTGCTGCTGCTAATCCGTAAGTCAGCTATCTCTGGAGCACTGCCCTTGTGTGTTGCGGCCTTCTTGTTAGGCGGTGCTTGGATGGTGTGCTCTCCCCACTATCACTCCTGGGTGGCCGAGAGCCAATGACTGGGGTCGGGGGATGTAAAAGACCATTAATGGGATGGACTCTGAAGTGCATTTTAAACTCCACTTGTCCACCATTAGACCGAGATAAGCATAGATTTCACCTGAAGTCACTGTCTTTCCCCTTCCCCATTCTGCTTCTCTCCCTCTCCTGCCGTTTTGTCCTGAGAGCACTGTCAAGGGCTGTGAATGGGTGGAGGTTTGCCCTAGTTGCAACCTAAGTTAGCCTGCAACAGTTTTATCAATGATGGAAAAAGACAGGAAACTCCTGTCTCAGAAACAAAGAACAATTTTGTACACGTAGCAATAGCAGTAGCCAGAATATCATCATTTTGGCATAGGTTCCCCAAGCCTTTATTTTCAAAGAGGGCCAGATGACAGCTGCATGTGCAGTTGCATTACAAACATCCTGAGCTTCAGGATTCTGAATCTTTTATAACAGGAAGTAAGCAAACCAGCCCTTTTGTTGTGAACGGATTTACTCTGTCTTCCAAAGCTGTTCACTATACAAACACTTTTTAAACTTGACCTCCAACTCCTCATTTTTATTTTCACTGTCTTGAGTTCCAAAAAAACAAAGCTAAAGACAAAGTTCATAAGAAATTGATTTATTAAAGGAATGCTTGTGGGGAGATACTTTTTCATGGGTCTTTTTTTAAAAAAATAGTCCAAAACATAGGTAACCAATGACTCTGCTCTCAAGACAGGAAGAAACATGACAGACCCATAGAGAACTGTCACTCAGGAATTCTCTCATTTCTACAACCTCCTGGCTTCTGGAAAAATTTCCCAGTTCTAACAATTCAACTGATTTCTTCTCTTAGTGGTTGTGAATTTTTCTCCTTTCACACTTTACTGTAGGTGTGCATCTCTATAACTGTTGTCTGTAGAGCGTTGGAAATTTCTGCTGCCCATTTTTATACTAGTTGTGACAATGGGGTGGACTTGAGGCTGACTGCTGAATTGCTAAGGAAGGCTCACCATGCAGAAGAGAATTAACAACCAAGGCACCATCTGGCAGCTATCTTTGAACCTACTTCTCAGGATTTGACCTGCAACCACCTTCCTCTCGTTTTCATTAACAGGTATTAAATTAAAGACTACTCTTTGCCTGACTGACCGTACAACCTGGTCAAGATATTCACCACAGATTCCCCTGAACTTATTTCACATTCTCTTAATTGGCTCAAGAAATCTTCATTCTTCCCCTTTCAGAAGTCATGTCTTTAGCAGCACCCCATCATTATTGCTAACACAGTCAGGACTTTAAAGATCTGAGATTGGTTTTTACTTGTAAGCTAACAAGTTAACCTGCCACAGTTTCATGGATGCTGGAAGAAGAAAGGAGGCTCTTGTGTCAGAGACAAAGAACAGTTTATGGCAAATGGCATTATCCACAGGGTGATGCAAAGAGAGCTGGATGACACTTGGATATACAATAGGTTGCATTACAAAAGAGAAAACTTGAGTTTAAGGAACCTCAGTGTTTTATACTGAGAAGTCAGCAAACTTGTCTAACGTTTGTCTTGGAAGGAAATATTACCTTTATTATACTAAACAATAAACGCATCTACCTTTAGTTATAGAGGGAGACAGTGTCTCTAGATTCCATGGCTCTGCTATAAAAATACCTTGAAAAAATAATTCAGAATAAATGCAGCCAGTGTCTCTGTTTATAATATACGCAGAAATAGGATAGACCCATAGAAAAGTATCTCCCCACAAACATTACTTTAATAAATCAATTTCTTATGCACTTCATCTTTAGCTTTGCTTTTTTAGAACTCAAGACAGTGAAAATAAAAATGAGGAACTGGAGGTCAAGTTTGAAAACCACAGTAATAATGATTATTATTCGATTATATCATATCATTTTGTACATTATTATTTAAAGTTGAATAACAGTGAGAAGGCATTTTTGGTGGCCACATGCGTTTGGCTCTCTTTCCTAGTACTGTAGTTAATAAATTCTAATGATTGAGAGAAAATGAGTGTTTGCCAAGGGAACAATGTCAATAGAAACATTTCCAAATGGGAGTGGGCAGATTAAATGTTTAATTCAGCTAGCTTTGTAAACTACATTGTCAGCACAAATTACCTTAAAGGCCTCCCTATATATTTCTTTCTGGTCCAATTCATTGGGCTTTTTTCTTTCCTTCCCTTCCTTCTTTCCTCTCTCTCGTTTTCTTTCTTTTTCTTTCTTTTTATTTCTCCCTCACTCCCTCTCTTCTCCCTCCTTCCCTTCTCTCCTTCCTTCGTTCCTTCCTTCTTTCCTTCCTTCCTTTCTTCCTTCCTTCCTTCTAGCTCACAGTCTACTTCTTGGTTAAGATATTATTATTTTTCTGTCAAAAGAGTCTGCATAATTTGGAAAATGGAGAATTTTTAGTTCTATGATGTATAAAATGAAAGACACATGAATCTTCATAGATACATATGAATGCCATAGAGATATGCATGTGTCCACGTGTTTAATACAAGTATACATTATACATGCACGTTGAAAGTAAGCTCCATGGTCCATCTGGATTGTTAATGCAGACTTTCCACAGTTGCATGTAAGCAATTACTGACTTTGAAGTTTCAATGAATCCCATCTGCCACAAGACTCTTAATCAGTACCATGGCTATCATTGCCCCCTTGGCATCCGGTAAATAGAATGTGCAACATGGTCAGCACAGAAGATCATAATTAGTCATTAATTTTTTTATTTCACAGAAAAGAAGTACATGGTACAAATCAGTTACTATCCAAATGACTTAAAAATAACCGCCTTTTCAAGACTCCGATATAGGAACAGGAAGAAGAAAGAATAAAAATATTTGAGGACATTCAAATATAAGCCAGTAGCCTTTCATCTTTTCACATCAGTCTTATAAGAGATATTATTATCTATATAATACCAGAAAGGGAAGGAAGTCTCAGAAAGGTTAAATTCCTTTTCAAAGATCCCAACACCCAGGAAGTGGAAGAATGGAATGTAAACCCGGGTCTCTGACCCACTCTCATTTTTCTTTTCAACCAACCGCATTGACTTAAGCCGGGAATAATTACTCTACCTCAACAGACTGAACCTAACTTCTATATCTATCCAAGAGATTTGCAACCCTAAGCCAGGACACTTAAAAAATGCCTTTGCTTCCTGGATGTCAGATGAGCAAAAAAAAAAAAAAAAATGCCTTTGCCTCACCCAAGACCCACTGAATTCCCCATCTGGGAAGGGAGATAGGCTGCTTCCAATAAAACTTCTGCAGACTGGCCGGGCACGGTGGCTCATGCCTGTAATCCCAGCACTTTGGGAGGCCAAAGCGGGCGGATCACGAGGTCAAGAGTTCGAGACCATCCTGGCCAACATAGTGAAACCCTGTCTCTACTAAAAATAGAAAAATTAGCTGGGCATGGTGCGGCGCGCCTGTAGTCCCAGCTACTTGGGAAGCTGAGGCAGGAGAATTGCTTGAACCCAGGAGGCGGAGGTTGCAGTGAGCCGAGATTGCACCACTGCACTTCAGCCTGGCGCCTGGCAACAGAGCAAGACTCTGTCTCAAAAAAAAAAAAAAAAAAAAGTTCTGCAGATTATTCTAATGTGTGTTTAAGTTCGAGAATCTTCAGTCTCGCTCGACACACTCCTTTTTCAGGGCCCTTTAGTTGACCCACACCACTTCAAACTCAAAATATCTGACCCAGTTATCAGACACACCGTCTCCCAAACCTTCCTTTTCTTCTCAGTTTCACCAAGGAACTATCATTCTTTCAGGTTTAATCAAGCCTCCAAATTTTAAGGTTTTCTTTTCTCCTCCAGACTTTTAAGAAGAAGCCTTTAAGCCACGCTAAATGGTATCCACCTGCAGTGCCAGTTACCCGTGAGGCTGAGGCTGAGGGTGAGGGTGAGACTGAGGCAGGAGGATTGCTTGAGACCAGGAGTTGGAGGCAGTAGTGTGCTATGATTGCCACTGCACTCTAGCATGGGCAAAACAGAGATCCCGTCTCTAAAACAATTTTTCTTAATTTAAAAAACCCAAGATGTCATTCTTAATGACTTGCATAGCTGTACTGAAGGGAAGGAAATTCTTTTCTTAGCAGCTTCAGTTTGTTCTGCAAGTGATTACTGCTTCTGGTGCTCTGCAAAGAACTGATCTCTTTACATCCGGGATAAAAACAGAAAAGGAGATATGGCATTGATTATATACATCGTATGTTTGCATGACTGACATTAATTTACTCTGGAAAGAATTTTTTTCTCTTTTTGACATTTTAATGACTCTTCAGCAAAATGTCTTTAAAACAATGCCTTGACATTAATATAATCCTGAGTTAAGTAGACTCAAAGAATACTTTATATGCCTGAATATAAAGTAATCCTGATAAGATAATTTTCCCAAGGATAATTTTGTTTGTTTGTTTTTGAGACGGAGTCTCACTCTGTCACCTGGCTGGAGTGCAGTGGCGCAATCTTGGCTCACTGGAACCCTCCTTGGTTCAAGAGATTCTTCTGCTTCAGCCTCCTGAGTTGCTGGGACTACAGGCGTGTGCCACCATGCCCAGCTAATTTTTGTGTTTTCAGTAGAGACAGGATTTTACTATGTTGGTCAGGATAGTCTCAATCTCTTGATCTTGTGATCTGCCTGCCTCGGCCTCCCAAAGTGCTGGGACTACAGACATGAGCCACCATGCCTGGCCCCAAGGATAATTTTTTGACCAAGTTGAATATGCACATTTTACAATGTTTGATGTGTTCATTTGTGGTACACATGTTAATAATACATAAAATAATGTTTAATATGTTCAGTCATGCATTACTTAATGATGGGGACATATTTGGAGAAATGTGTCATTAGGTGATTTTGTTGTTGTGCAAACATTACGGAATGTACTTACACAAACCTAAATGGTATAGCCTGCTACACACCTAGGCCATATGATACAGCCTATGGCTTCTGGACTACAAACTATATGCCATGTTACTGAATACTGCAGGCAATGGTATCTATGTATCAAAACATATCTAAACATAGAAATAAACATGGAAAGGATATAGTAAAAATGTAGTTTTATAATCTTATGAGACCATCATAGTGAATGTGGTATATCATTGACCAAAACGTTGTTATGCAGTTCATGTCTGTATTATAAGTACATAGACTATTTCAAAATATATATCATAGTGTTGTTTAATTTAGGAATATTGCTTTTTTGTTATACTTTATGAAAAAATGTATGTGAACCCTTTACACATATTTTTATAACAATCTCTGTCGTTACTAAGCACACTTTGGCATCATCAAACGCATTTTTCTGGAGTATATCATCTTTACTTTCATGTAACTTTTTGTGAAACAGAATTCACATATGATACTATTATGGAAAATTATAGCCAGAGCTGTAAGTACCCATTTATATATTATTCATTTATTTAACAAGTATTGCTGAGTATGTATTGTGGGCTGGGAACAGAGCTAAGTCCTCTTCCTATGGCAAAGACAATAATAACTTTATGAAATAAAAGATTGTTTTAATAATTTCAACTTTTATTTTAGATTCAGTGGGTATATGTACAGGTTTGTTACATGGGTTTATTGTGTGATGCTGAGGTTTGGGGTATGAATGATCTTACCACCCAACTAGTTAGCATAGTACCAAATAGGTACAGTTTTTCAGCCCTTGTCTCCCCTCTCTCTCTCCACTCTAGTAGTACCCAGCATCTCTTGTGTCCATCTTTATGCCCACAAGTACCCAATGTTTAGCTCCTACTTACGAGTGAGAACATGTGGTATTTTTGGTTTTCTGTTCCTGCATTAATTCACTTAGGATGACCACCTCCAGCTGTATCCATGTTGCTGCAAAGGACATGGCTTCATTCTTTGTTATGACTGTGTAGTATTCCATGGTGTCTACGTACTTACATTTTCTTTATTCAATCTGTCATTGATAGGCACCTAGATTGATTCCATATCTTTGCTATTATGAAGGGTGCTGTGATGAATACTTGAGTGCACGTGTCTTTTTGTGTAGAATGATTTATTTTCTTCGGGTGTATGCCTAGTAATGGGATTGCTCAGTTGAATAGTAGTTCTGTTTTTAGTTTTTTGGGAAATCTCTAAATTGCTTTCCACAGTGGCCGAACTAATTTACATTCCCACCAGCAATGTGCAAGCCTTCCCTTTCCTCAATAAACTCACCAGCATCTGTTGTTTTTTAACTTTTTAATAATAGCCATTCTGACTGGTGTGAGATAGCATCTCATTGTGGTTCTGACTTGCATTGGAATATAAGTTTTGATGGAATTATTCTACTGAAGAAAGACATGTGAAAAATATTTATTAGACACATTCCATGAAGTGCTATCAAGTCAAATAAAGGAGCGGAGGATAGAGGCTAGTGGTGGGCGTGGGATGCTTCCTTAGGGTGTAAGGGAATGCCTCCTTGAAGATTGCCTTAACTGTGTCTTTTATTTTCTGTTCTGATGCTTTGAGCTCAGGGCCTGGCTGACCCTGGAGGGACTGCCTTGCTCAGGGATAGCCAAGTCTTAGACATGGTAAACAACTCATGGGTGTGCTTTTCAAATCCAAACCGAAGAATCCAGAGCCCAGCCCACACCCCCTCCTTTATCAGGTTATCATATTCTAGTCCACTATCCATCTGTCCTCATCACCCCAAGGCTAGACACCAGGTAACTATAGACAACCCCACTGAAATTATTTAAACTAACCCATCCTAAACCTACTTACCTTCCCCTAAACACCGTAATAGAGGCTCTTGCCCACAGCTGTCCCCACAACCCTCTGCCTCCTGCTTGGCTCTGGCGTTTCCCTGCCAAGTCCACCATGGTGTACCATGCCCCTGTTCTTGGCAACTGTGAATAACAAACCGTCTTTTCAGTGGAAGTTGCCTCCTGGTCTGTTGCCCTTACAATACCTCAATACTTCTATTAATATATTTTAACACAGAGGGGGTGACATCGAAGGAAGGGGAGACTTGGATGAAGTAAAGAGTGACAGTGAGGATATGTGGAGAACGAACATTCCACTCAGAGAACTACATGCGCTCGTGGGCATATTTGAGGAGCAGCAGGTTGGCCCTGTGGTCAGAGCTGAGTGGGCAAAGGAGAGAACACTACATATCCATCAGGAAGCAGGTTGCAGTCGTGGTTAATGTGAGCGCAAGTGTGTGACGTTCATTCAAAACTGCCAGTGATTAGACTGTCAATGGGGAGAGGCAAATGGGAAATCTAGATAATCACTTTTCCAGATATTGAATAACTATTGTCAAAGGCAGAGACTAGGGCCAGACATAGGAGCAGATAGTTCATATCTCCTACTAGTTAGCTCTCGACTCTCATGAATGACAGAAGAGAAATTCTGTTTCCATATCATGCTTTCTGACTATAACGGGTTATTGTGTTCGTGAAAGAAGCACTATGTTACCTGAAACCAGAACACTTTCAAAATGACCTGCTGGATCATCCCCACACCTGAGATCTTACTTTGCATTTTGACTAAATGAAACTTCTTTTCCTCTGAGTTTTCCTAAAGTAACAAAAAATTTGGGACAAAAGTGTTACTAATAGAATAGGACATAACAGAGTTGTCTGTGGCCAGGACTTAATGCATGTATGATGAAATGCAATATTTATTATGTGGTGGTGGGCACAAAATTTAGTATGCATGTGGTGGGCACGTATTAATTAGAAACTCTTTCTTGCATATCTTATTACTGTGCCAGATGTAAGGGATGCTCAGAAGTATAAAATGGTGTTCACCTTAAAGAGTAGTTGTCAAGGTAAACACAGATAAAACCATTGTCATTACAATATTTAATAACAAGCCAAATTTTGTGGTATAGATGACAGCTTTTCTATGAATTCAAAGGAAAGAGGTAAGAAGTGTTAGCATGATGAATGAAAAGCTTGATTTTAATTTTAAAGTTGACCTTAAAGAAAGCATGTGGTTTTAACAGAAGGGTGGTAGAGAGACTCCATGAAGGGAGCAAACCGTTAAAGCGGAAGAGAATGTGGATTGTTTCTGGTTAGAAAGAGGAAAGCATGAAAAAATACATAATTGCTTGAGATCTTGAAAATAAGGCAAACAAGAATTTAGTGATAATTGGAGGAAATGGTGTATCATTTGTTATTTTGAACAAAGAAGGGACATCATGTGAATGACTGTAGGAAAGATTTTCTGTCTGAATTAAGCTGAACGGTTCAAAGGTAAAACAACTAGAATTAAGGACAACAGATATGAGGTATATTGGTTTCCTAGAGGTGCCATAACAAAGTACCACAAACTAGGGGGTCTGAAGCAACACAACTTTATTGTCTCATAGTTCTAGAGGCTGAAAGTCCAAAGTCAACGTATTAACTTGGTTGCTTCCTCCTGGAGGCACTGAGGGAGAGTCTGTTCCATGTTTCTCTAATAACTCTGGCAACTGCCAGTGCTCCTTAGTGTTCCTTAGCTTGTAGATGGGGTGCTCTAGTCTCTGCCTTTGTGGTCACATTGTGCTCTCTCCCTTATTTATATTTGCATCTAAATTTCCCTCTTCTTTTAAGGACACCAGTCATTGCATTAGGACCCATTCTAATCTGCTTTGATCTCATTCTAACTTGATTGCATGTGCAAAGGTCCTATTTCCAAATAAGGTCCCATTCACAGGTACCACGAATTAGGGCTTAAACAAATCCTTTTAGAAGATACAAACCCACAACATGAGGATTACGTAGTAATGTAGGTGCTATGGACTGAATTGTGTTACCCCTAGCTTCATATATTGAAGCCCTAATCCCCGATGTGGTGGTATTTGGACATGGGGCCTCTGGGAGGAGATGAGGTTAAGACGAGGTCAGAAGAGTGGGGCCTGATCATGATGAATTAGTGCCCTTATAAGAAGAAATTATACAGAGCTTACTTATTCTCTCTCTCTCTGTCTCTACCATGTGAGGACACAGTGGGAAGGCTGTAAAAAGGACCTCTGACTAGGGAACCAAATCAGCCAGCACCTTGATCTTGGACTTCCCACCCTCCAGAACTGTGAGAAATAAATTCCTGTTGTTTAAGACACTCAGTTTGTTGTATTTTGCTATGGAAGCCTTAGGTGACTAATATAGCAGGTGTGAGGTGATTTGTGCATTCAGTAGCTCTCAGTGAATTGCCATGTGCTAAGCACTATGCTACATATTGGATTCCATGGACCAGAGTGTTGTGGTTGATCCATTAATGTATTTATGCATCTATGTATGTGTGTGTGTGTGTGTGTGTACTTATTCCCTACTTTATTCCCAAAAGAACTTAGGCATCCAATATGATTATAAAAGGGGGAATAGAAAATCAAGTAGAAGTGTGATAATTTGGAAGGATAAGAATTAGAAAATAACATGCAACACCAGAAAAACAAATTTGAAAAATATAGAATAGAAACCTTCTTGACAAAATATAAAATGTCTAAATTAAATTAACACATAAAACATTGATTGAATCAATTAATTAAAAGACAATGAAAAGATGATTAAAAAACTACTTCAGTTATAATGATGCCAGAACCAGACTGGCTCAAGGCTGAATTTTATATAACCATTAGAATAACAGATGATTCTATCATTTGTTAAAACCATATTCAACTTTAGAAAAAGATGGAAAACTACGTATTCTTTTCATAAATCCAGCTTAAGTTGAATATCAAATTTTACAATGATAATATAGAAAAGAAAGCTGTAAACAATTATTTGTATTAAATGTAGGTAAAAAAATTATAAATAAAATGCTAGTAAAGAAAATCAACAGCATAGCAAAAGATTAATACACTATGACCAAGTGGAGTCATATTCTAAGACTGCAAGTCTTGTTTTATTTTTATTATTGAGAAATCTGTCAACCTAATTCAATTCATTTAAATTAAAGGAGAAAGTATATAATTAGATGAATAGATGCCGAAAATGTATTTAATGATATGCAACAGGTATTCTTAATGTAAAAATTCTAAGTTATATTAGAACAGATAAACACTATTTATGAAAGAAAAACAATATTACTCTGAATGGTAAGACACTAAAATTTGAAGCCAAAGATGTCTGCTTTAAACAGTGAAGCAACAATGTTTTAGGGCTATGTGGTAGACTGACTTCTAATATAGTCTCTTCAATAATCTCTATCTCCTAGAATTCACACCCTTGGGCACTTCCCTTCTCTTGAGTCTGGCTGGTACTAGAGATTTACTTTGTATTTTATTTAATATATGGCAAAAATGATGGGCTGCCACTTCTAAGGTTGGGTTACAAAAGATAGTGACTTCTGTCTTACTAGTCGCGCTCTTACTCTGTTTGACTCTTCTTGCTTGCTAGCTCTATTGAAGTCCTCTAAGCCAGGAGTCCCCAGCTCCGAGGCCATGGACCAGTATTTGTTCGTGTCCTACTGGGAACCAAACCACATAGCAGGAGGTGAGAAGCGGGCGAGGAAGTGAAGCTTCATCTGTATTTACTTAGAGGTGCTCCCCGTCACTTGCATTACCACCAGAGCTCTGCCTCCTGCCAGATCAGCAGTGGTATTAGATTCTCATAGGAGTGTGAACCTTATTGTGAACTGCACATGCAAGGGATCTAGGTTGTTCACTCCTTATGAGAATCTAATATCTGATGATCTGTCATTGTCTCTCACACCTCCAGATGGGACTATCTCATTGCAGGAAAACAAGCGCAGGGCTCCCACTGGTTCCACATTATGGTGAGTTGTACAATTATTTCATTGTGTATTACAATATAATAATAATAGAAATAAAGTGCACAATTAATGTAACATGCTTAAGTCATCCCAAAACCGTTCCCTACAATCCCAGTCCATAGAAAAATTGTCTTCCATGAAATCAGTTCCTGGTGCCAAAAAGGTCAGGGACTGCTGCTTTAGGCAACAGCCAGGGAGAAACCAACAGCTTACAGAGATCTGTTTCTTTCCAAAAACAACTTGAGTGAGCTTGAAAGTGGGTCTTTCCTTACTTGAGCCTTGAGATGGCAGCAGCTCAGGCCAACACCATGATTGTAGCCTGTGACAATCGTGAAGCTGGAGACCCGGTTAAACTGTGCCTGAGTTTCTGACCAGCAGACACTGGGAGATACTGTTGTTGTTTCTTGTAAGAAAATCAAGGAAAATACATATGCTACCCAGGGATGGGATAGCAGAAACATTATTAACAAAATGAAGAAAATATTTTAGAAACAGAAAAATTAGAATGATTAGAAGGATACACATATCAAAAGGCTGGTAAGTTTGATCATCTTAGGAAGGGTGGTAATGATGCATGGGAAAGGCAGTGATGACCGTTGCCCTTACAAAGTGTTGTATTATATTGTTTTGCTTGTGGTAAGTAGTGTGAATTACCACTGTAATTTGAGAAAATAACAAAATATGTACAATTTCTAAATTAACACAGTTTTAAACTAGTGTGGTTGGGGCACCTTTTTCCCTAGTATTTGTAGTTTTCTTTTTGTGAAGGAAGCTGACATAATGTAATTTCTAGAGTCTCCCTGCCCCTTTGCTCACCCCAAGGCAAGATGAAAGGTAGGATTTCAAGATTTACTAATTGATTGACTTGGGGAGACTGACTTTGCAGGCATCGCCCAATTCAGCTCCTCTTCCCCTTGGAAATAAAATGCCATCAGGGAGCAGGCATTCTGCTCCATTTCTCCCAGGACAGGATCTCTCCCTGCAGGATTGGCACTGGCTGGGCAAGAAACTGTGCCCACTTCTGGAGTTCATTTGGCAAGCCCATTTGACTCCATAACTAAACTATCTCTATGTTGATCTTCCATCTGCCTTACTGTTTGTTTTATTTCTCAATTTACTCAGAATTGGGGCAGAAAAGAGGAATATAATTTGTTGATATTCTTTAAAAAGCAATCGTTTTAGTTTGGGAAAAAATTAGAATACAAAAACAAAAGTGGTTTGTGTATATATAAAATTTATCTAAACATACTGTAAACAATATGAACTCTAGTCAGTAGGTTTACTTCTCACAATGTTATGGGTTCACAATTCTGTAACTACATCTGAGTTTTCTAGACTTGAGCAAGTGAGTAAATATATTGAGGTTAACGAGGATCAGGGTTCTCACCTTAGGGAGTTACAAATATAGAACATCTTGTGGTGTTGAGTTGGAATTAGAGATGTCAGTATGAACAAATTAGTTTAAAGATAGACATTAAAAAAGATATACATGGTTTATTTATATATGCTCACACATGTATACTCAAATATTTCTATCCTTATAGCTATATATGTATGTGTGTGTGCATAGATAGATTGTACATCACATGTTAGCTAAAGCGCAAAGGGAATGACACAGCAATAGAAACGAGCACATGTAGTGCCCATATCTCATTTTCTGAATGAAATTTTCCATCAAAAAGAAACTGGTATTTTTGGAGAAATGGCTGATTCCAGAACTGGGCCAAGGGGGATAAAAAATAAGTCTGGAACATCTGATTGCACCAAAAATAAAGAAGTGTTCAAAGACTCATATCAAAAGGACACAGAAGTAAGTCTGAAGGATCTCCCATGGGCCAAATCTGGGAGGGACAATTTGAACATCAAAACAAATGATGATAGAAATAAATTATAAATCACTGATGAATAAATATTTTTGAGTCCATACAAATAAATAAATGTGGAGAGGAAAATTACTATTTCTTACAATCAAATGACAACGAATAAAACTTGAAAGAAAAATTGAGCTAGAAAATTCTTCAATGAATAGCAAAATTAGTGGGTAAAATATTCACAATTAACATGATATTTACATGGTCATGAAGTATCCTGCGTGTCCTGTTAGAAACCATGCTGCACAGCAAGAGGTAAGTGACAGATGAACCAGAGAAGCTTCATCTGTATTTACTCTGCTCCTTATCACTGGCATTACCACCTGAGCTCCATCTCCTGTCAGATCAGCAGTGGCATTAGATTCTCATAGGAGCGTGAACCTTATTGTGAATTGCGCATGTGAGGGATCTAGGTTGCTTGCTCCTTATGAGAATCTGATGCCTGATCATCTATCACTGCCTCCCATCACTCCCAGATGGGACCATCTCGTTGCAGGAAAACAAGCTCAGGACTCCCACTGATTCTACATTATGATAAATTGTATAATCATTTCATTATATATTATAATGAAATAATAATAGAAATAAAGTGCACAATTATGTAATGTACTTGAATCATCCTGAAACCATCCCTCACAATCCTGGTCTGAGGAAAAATTGTCTTCCATGAAACCAGTCCCCAATGCCAAAAAGTTCAGGGACCGCTGCTCTAGGCAACAGCCAGGGAGGAACCGACAATCTACAAAGTTCTGTTTCTTTTCAATAACCACTTGAGTGATCAATAACCACTTGAGTGAGCTTGAAAGTAGGTCATTCCCCACTTCAGCCTTGAGATAGCAGCAGCCTAGGCCAACACCATGATTGTAGCCTGTGACAATTCACGAAGCTGGAGACTTAGTTAAACTGTGCCTGAATTTCTGAACAGCAGAGACTGGAAGATAAATGCTGTGGTTTCTTGCAAGAAAATCAAGGAGCATACATTTGCTACCCAGGGATAGGAGAAACATTATTAATAATATAAGTAAAATATTTTAGAAAAGGAAAAATTACAATGATGAGAAGGATACACAAGTTGAAAAGCTGATGAGTTCATTTATGAAAAAAGGATATAATGTTTTCACTTGTTCAAAATTGGTTCAAATAAGAAATCTCTTGAGAAGAGATAACTTCTACAGTATATAGGTAACCCTCATGTCTACATCTTCCTCACAGGACTTGAAGTGCATGTAGTATAAACTGTAACTACCTGACAGAAGGAAATAATTTTTGCCTCATTCAAAGGTTATAAAGGTAAAGAGGTGTTTTCAGTAAAGAAGGTTATAAAGAAAGAGATTTGATATGATTAATGATTTTGCATGGTAAATTCTTGTCCTAAAGCAAAATGACTGGTTGTTTAAAAAGAGGGATGTTTAGGACAAGTCAGAAAGTCCAATCAGGTTGTAGGTGGTTTAAGTTGTAAAAACATTCATGAAAGAGAATTTATTTTTATTTACTTATTTATTTTTTTAATTGTACTTTAGATACTGGGATACATGTGCAGATCATGCAGGATTGTTGCATAGGTGCATACATGGCAATATGGTTTGCTGCCTCCATCCCCCCATCCCCTCTATCTGGCATTTCTCCCCATGTTATATCTCCCCAAACTCCCCACCCCTACTTTAGGCCCCCCCCAAAACAGACCCCAGTGTGTGATGCTCCCATCCCTGTGTCCATGTGTTCTCATTGTTCAACACACACCTATGAGTGAGAACATGCAGTGTTTGGTTTTCTGTTCTTGTGTCAGTTTGCTGAGAATGATGGTTTCCAGATTCATTCATGTCCCTACAAAGCACATGAACTCATTGTTTTTTATGGCATAGTATTCTATGGTGTATATGTGCCACATTTTCCTTGTCCAGTCTATCATTGATGGACATTTGCATTGGTTTCAGGTCTTTGCTATTTGTAAACAGTGCCACAACGAACATAAGTGTACGTGTGTCTTTATAATAGAATGATTTATAATCCTTTGGATATATACCCAGTAATGGGTTTGTTGGGTCAAATGAAATTTCCATTTCTAGATCCCTGAGAAATCACCACACTGTCTTCCACAATGGCTGAACTAATTTACACTCCCACCAACAGTGTAAAACTGTTCCTATTTCTCCATATTCTCTCCAGCATCTGTTGTCTCCAGATATTTTAATGATCGCCATTCTACTGGCATGAGGTGGTATCTCAATGTGGTTTTGATTTGCATTTCTCTAATGACCAGTGATGATGAGCATTTTTTCATATGTTTGTTGGCCTCATATATGTCTTCTTTTGAAAAGTGTCTTCATATTTTTTGCCCACTTTTGAATGAGTTTGTTTTTTTCTTGTAAATCTGTTTTAGTTCTTTGTAGATTCTGGATATTAGCCCTTTGTCAGATGGGTAGATTGCAAAAATTTTATTCCCATTCTGTTGGTTGCTGGTTCACTCTAGTGATTGTTTCTTTTGCTGTGCAGAAGCTCTGGAGTTTAATTAGATCCTATTTGTCTATTTTGGCTTTTGTTGCCAATGCTTTTGGTGTTTTGGTCATGAAGTCCTTGCCTACGCCAATGTCCTGAATGGTTTTGCCCAGGTTTTCTTCTAGAGTTTTTATGGTATTAGGTCTTATGTTTACATCTTTAATCCATCTGCAGTTAATTTTAGTGTAAGGAGTCAGGAAGGGGTCCAGTTTCTGCTTTCTGCACATGGCTAGCCAGTTTTCCCAACACCATTTATTAAACAGGGAATCCTTTCCCCATTGCTTGTTTTTGTCAGGTTTGTCAAAATCAGATGGTTATAGATGTGTGGCAGTGCGTCCAATGCCTCTATTCTGTTCCATTGGTCTATATCTCTTTTTTGGTACCAGTACCATGCTGTTTTGATTACTGTAGCCTTGTAGTATAGTTTGAAATCAGGTAGCATGATGCCTCCAGGTTATTCTTTTTGCTTATGATTGTCTTGGCTATGCGGGCTCTCTTTTGGTTCCATATGAAGTTTAAGGTGGTTTTTTCCAGTTCTGTGAAGAAGGTCATTGGCAGCTTGATGGGGAAAGCATTGAATCTGTAAATTACTTTGGGCAGTATGGCCATTTGCACGATATTGATTCTTCCTAACCATAAGCATGGAATGTTTTTCTGTCTGTTTGTGTCCTCTCTTATTTCCTTGAGCAGTAGTTTGTAGTTCTCCTTGAAAGAGTCCTTTACATTCTTTATTATTTGTATTCCTAGGTATTTTATTCTCTTTGTAACAATTGTGATTGGGAGTTTGCTCTTAATTTGGCTCTCTGTTAGTCTGTTATTGGTGTATAGGAATACTTGTGATTGCTGCACATTGATTTTGTACCCTGAGACTTTGCTGAAGTTACTTATCAGCTTAAGCAGATTTTGGGCTGAGACAATGGGGTCTGCTAAATACACAATCATGTCATCTTCAAGTAGAGACAATTTGATTTCCTCTTTTCCGAATTGAAATCACTTTATTTCTTTTTCTTGCCAGATTACTCTGGCTAGAACTTCTAACACTATATTGAATAAGAGTGGTGAGAGAGGGCATCCTTCTCTAGTGCCAAATTTCAAAGGAAATGCTTCCAGTTTTTGCCCATTCAGTATGATATTGGCTCTGGGTTTGTCATAAATAGCTTTTATTATTTTGAGATATGTTCCATCCATACCTACTTTATTGAGAGTTTTTAGCATAAAAGACTGTTGAATTTTGTTGAAGGCCTTCTCTGCATCTATTGAGATAATCATGTGGTTTTTGTCTTTGGTTCTGTTTATGTGGTGGATTATGTTTTTAGACTTGCGTATGTTAAACAGCCTTGCAATCCTGGGATGAAGCCTACTTGATCGTGATGGATAAGGTTTTTGTTGTGCTGTTGCAATCAGTTTGTCAATATTTTATTGAAGATATTTGCATCTATGTTTATCATGTATACTGACCTGAAGTTTTCTTTTTCTGTTGTGTCTCTGCCAGGCTTTGGTATCAGGAGGATGTTGGCCTCATAAAATGATTTGGGAAGGATTCCCTCTTTTTGTATTGTTTGGAATAGTTTCAGAAGGAGTGGTACCAGCTCCTCTTTGTATGTCTGGTAGAATTCGGCTGTGAACCCATCTGGACCTGAACTTTTTTTGGTTGGTAGGCTATTAATTGCTGCCTCAACTTCAGCCCTCATTATTGGTCTATTCAGGGTTTCAATTTCTTCCTGGTTTAGGCTTGGGAGTGTGCAAGTGTCCAGGTATTTATCCATTTCTTCTAGGTTTACTGGTTTATGTGCATAGAGTTGTTTGTAGTAATCTCTGATGATAGTCTGTATTTCCATGGAATTGGTGGTGATATCCCCTTTATCATTTCTTATGGCATCTATTTGATTCTTCTCTCTTTTGTTTTTTATTAATCTGGTTAGTGGTCTGTCTATTCTGTTGATGTTTTCAAAGAACTAGCCTCTGGATTTATTGATTTTTTGAAGGGTTTTTGTATCTGTGTCTCCTTCAGTTCTGCTCTGATCTCAGTTATTTCTTGTCTTCTGCTAGCTTTTGAGTTTTTTTTGATCTTGCTCCTCTAGCTCTTTCAATTTTGATGATAGGGTGTCGATTTTAGATCTTTCCTCGCTTCACATGTGGGCATTTAGTCCTATAAATTTCCCTCTAAACATTTCTTTATATGTTCCAGAGATTCTGGTACGTTGTGTCTTCATTCTCATTGGTTTCAAAGAACATCTTGTTTGTGTCTTCATTTCATTGTATATCCAGTCAACATTAAGGAGCCAGTTGTTCGAAAGTTGTGTGGTTCTGAGTTAGTTTGTTAATCCTGAGTTCTAATTTGATTGCACTGTGATCTGAGAGACTGTTTGTTATGATTTCCGTTCTTTTGCATTTGCTAAGGAGTGATTTACTTCCAATTATGTGGTCAATTTTAGAGTAGGTGCAATGTGGTGCTGAGAAGAATGTATATTCTGTGGATTTGGGGTGGAGATTTCTGTAGATGTCTATTAGGTCTGCTTGGTCTAGATCTGAGTTCAAGTCCTGGATATCCTTGTTAATTTTCTGTCTCGTTGATCTATCTAATATTGACAGTGGA